>ML844568.1:25927-37483 GCA_009831015.1 Picea engelmannii | reverse complement strand
GTGAGTGGCCTATAAGAACCAGTTGAATTCGTGTTGTTGAAGATGTTCTTATAGCTCCCCATTACCCATGATCAAGAGCTAAATATGGGGTCAATATAGTATGTAGTTGTTTACACCACATACAAAAGGAGATAGGTTCATCAGAGGTGGTTAAAAGGTTGTGGCGGAGGCAAAATAAACTATCACGATTGGTATCCTTCATGGAAAAACCCTCATCACCACAATGAAGGATGAGCATTACTACCTATCTAAAGATAGCACCGGAGAGGTCGGTTAATGATAAATATATATCGAGAATTACTTTCTATCATTAAATGTTGAATTAATTAAATAACGTTTCTAGAGTTGAAACATAGGAGATTGGCATATAGAATGAAAGTCAATTTCCTTTCCTCAATACGAGGCCAAATACTCGGAAGAATATTGTAACTTTTGATAGAAATATCTGAAACTATAAGCTTAGAAATAATCTCAATGCATGGAAACTTAGTTTCATATGATCGGTTTTGCTTACTCCAAACTAGTTTCAAGTTCTAAGAAAAATGAAAAATTGATTATCATATTCCAAGCCTAAAAGGTGGGGGCTAATAGTGCTTACCTTATTTAGAAGGTAAGGTCATATGGTTTCATATTCTAGGAGAAAAAGGCATTTCCAAAAGGTACATGTTGTCTCTCTTTGCTTATGCATTTGGAAACTAATTCCTTCCTTGAACTTTGGAGCTTATAGGAATTTTTTCATCTCTCTCCATATGCATTTGGTAACCAATTTCTTCCTTGGACATTTGATTTCGTGGACATTATTTTCGATAAATCTTTCACTAGATTTCATATACATTAATTTCGATAAAACTTTGGCAAGTGCACATAAAATCTTTATTGTTCATCTCCATGCCCATGAAGGAGATTGTTTGTAAGTGATTACGGATAAAGAATAACTTTTCTCACTTTCAACGAGTATCTTCCTGAATGGGGATCTCACTTTTCTTTAAGTAACAGATATTAAAATAGAACAAATGTAAGTGGTTGTTTCTAATAAACACAATAGCGATGAAATTGTTTACGACTTACACAAAATTAATATTCATGACTATACTCCATGTAACACAACTACTATCTACTCAATTATAACATGCACAAGGTTTGAAGGGACATTCACGTATCTCTATTTGATGTTGAAATTATATTGGTACTATAATATATTGGGGTTCTCATAAAGACAAAATATGAAATCCTTGAACCATCCCTTTCGAATGCAGGAGTACACCCTTTCAAATCGTTGAATCCTAGGTAATTATCCAATTATTTTTTTTCCATTGTAGAGGAGTTGAAGGGGACACAAAAGCCTTTGGATATCAATAAAATCGACAATCTACACATAATGGAGGGCCCAAAAAGGGGGTATTAAGGAATGCATGCATGTCGTTGGATCCCCTCACCAATTGAAAAATTGGGAAAAAGAAAGGGATCCCATGGGAGCTTGAATGGAAATGATTTGTAATGGAGCATGGTACCCAGGCGGGTTCTTCTCAATCAAACAAAGGATGAGGTATCATTATACCATTCAATGAATGATATCATGAGTTAGTTAATGAGGAAATTAAGGTGGTGGTTGGTTGTAAATGATATGGTGGATAAATACATGAGAGGCCCCATAGTCATTTGTCAGGGAGGTTGATTTAATAGTTTGTGGATTTCAATGAACGTAGATTGAGCATGGAGGGGAATGGTATTATCATTTATGATCATTAATTCAAATGGAGATAGAAGAAGAAGGATAGTTCACACAATGGAAGAAGAAAGATCTCATGAATCCCATTGTAATCCTGGCCAAGATTTAAATTGATGCCTAGTTTGAGGCTTTTGAGAGGTGCCTAGCCCATATTTCTGTGAAAGAGGAAAAACCTGGTGAGGCCTAGATGTAATGTATGAAGTGTTAGTTTAATAGACTAGTGTTGCATGTTAATTTTCCTCCATTAATAGGTTGTGTGCATTTCTTTGAATTGCATTGTTGTGTGCTCCTAGTAATTACAAGATCTATAGTTAATAGACTGTCTACACTACTAATGTATCAGATCATGTTTGATCGCCACATGTGAGTGCTAATGACACACCGATGATTTGACATGGTAAAACCCTATGGGGAAACATCCAAGACTCTCGCTAACGTGGGCACTTGGACCAATTTATTAATGGGAAAGAAAAATATTACATAGAGATTTACATTAGAGTTTATTGCAATCGATCATCAATAAATGACCCTTACTAATGAATGATCTCTAGAAGAGGCTAGCCTAAGTGGAATCTAGGTAGAAGAAACCCACATGAGTGCTCCAATTTTTTTGAGGAAATTATGAATCCCTTAAAGGTCGATGGATTCCTAGAGAAAGAGCAGGACAATTCAACTGGACACGTTTCAAGTTACGCTTGCGGGCCATTTCTGGGAGCTTTGGTCATCCGTTTTGTGTTTCGTTTCTTTTGATGGGTTCTAGAGATCTAGAAGAACATGACCAGATCAGTCTTGTAGCCAATTGACACTGCTGCGATGTATTTTTTGAGTTTTGAACAGAAATAAAGAAGCCTCCCCCACAGAGACAAAGGCCCAAAGATGTAGGCAGCGTTGTGCCGAACTCTGTTATCAATTCTCTTGTTATGGTTTGTTGTTTATTACCTCATTTCAGATCTTCATATATGTATATGGTTGTCATAATTCCTCTCATTTCCTCATTCTTTCATTAATATTTTCAAAGGGTTAATTAACACATGCAATTAAAATCTCAACCAAAGTCATTAAAAGATCTTTATGGATCAAGTGGTATCAGAGCTAGTTGACGTTTGGATTTGAGTTTTGCACGTTAACGAAGGAAAAGCTACAGCGTGGTGAAGGCGATCTTGTTGCAGAGAATCGATTAATGTGATTGGGAAGGAGAGCTTCTCACAGCGAGAAGATGGCATCAGAAGAAGGGCTTTCTCAGGATGAGAAAGAGTTCAGGAAAACTTTCCTTGCTATGTCGAAGATGGTGAAAGTTTTGTACGAGGATTACTTGGACCGAAAGAGACCAGTTTTGGGTGAATCTTCAAAGGGAAAAAGTGAAGAGGAAGATGATCATCCTCAGATTCCTCCTTCACCTCCATCATCACCTCCTTCTTGTCCTTCTTCTTCAAGTTCAAGTTCTAAATCTAATGCAAAGAAAAATGTTCATAAGAATAAGAATGAAATGCCATTGTTAAAACTTGATGTTAAATTTGAGATACCCATATATGATGGTGAAGTAAATGCAGAGAAACTTGACAATTGGATCAGGCAGATGGAGGTTTACTGCAGTGTGCAACAGATCAAGGATGATGCCACACAAATCAAGTTGGCATGTTTGAGACTTGCAGGTACAACTCTCATCTTGTGGCAAAGCAAGTTGCAAAATGGAGCACAACAAGTGGGTAAGGTATTTCCATCATGGAAGAGTTTCATTTATGCACTTAGGAAACAATTCTATCCTTTGGGTTATAAAGAAAAAGCATTAATTGAATGGCAGTCTTTAAAACGAAGAAAATGACAAACACTGCAAGAATACGCCGATGGATTTCGAAAAATTGCATTGATGTTAGATATCCCTTTACAAACACAAGAAACTCTTAGGAAGTATATAGGAGGTTTACCTGTGCATATTAGAAACATTGTATTCATGTTTGGACCCACTAATATTGATGAGGTTTTTATTCAAGCTACGTATATTGAAGCAGGAAAAGTAGGTGTGTCAGGGGAATCATCATCTTTAAGAAAAGAGTACAAGAGGAAAAGGCATGGCAAGAATGAAAATGCAGTGACGAGGAAGGAATGAAAGCTCTCTTGCAAGCATTGCAAGAAAGAGGGACATGATGAGGACAGATGTTGGCAGTTGCATCCTGAGAAGATGCCAAAGTGGTTCAAGGAAAAGAAGGGAATGCAAACAGTGGCAACGACAACAAGACCCATAGACTTGGGATCAGATTCAGGTGATGAATCAAAGATCTCATTGGTTGGTATGATAGGTAAAGTTGGTGAAGGCATTGATTGTAGAATCAACTTGTTTCATATAAGGGTAATAATGTGACACACTAAGATAGACACAGTAATCGATAGTGGATCTCAATCTAATCTAATATCAAAAGAATTGGTTAAGAAATTGGGGTTAAAAACACAAGTACATCATAATCCTTACACACTAAAATGGATGAGCAATCATCATCAAATGCACATAACAAAGCAGTGCACAATCAAATTTGCAATTTCATCTAAGTATGTGGATGAAGTAACATGTGATGTAGTGTCATTGAGAGAATATGGAATGGTCTTAGGTAGTCCATATTTATATGATCGTAAGGCAATCTTCTACAAGACAAAGAATCAATATCAATTAACCAAAGAAGGTCAAGATTATGTGATTCATCCTGATCATGTTAAGGAAACTACAACACTTCAAACAATGGAACAATTAAAGAAGGCAGTGCAAGAAAGCAACAAACCAATAATTGTTTCAAATGCAGTAATCGATCTTAAGCAAGAACAAGAAAGGATTGTTGAATGGAAAATCAATCATAAGTTGCTTCAAGATAAGCTCATGTTGTGCAAATATTACAAGTATAACATCTCATTTGCAGTCATCTTTTTGATGCTATCATTAGTAATGTTGTTTACATGGATGATAGTGGCTTCAGTAAGATGTAACAGTGTTCAAATGGGTAACAATATACTATCAGTTGTCATGATTGTGTTACAGTTATCTTGATGAGACAAGTGCATAGGACAGAGTACAGAGACAGAGGACAAGACGGGTTGCCTATCCCAAGTTTGTTGACTGGTCAGTAACCTTTTGGGGACCAAAAGATCTTTTAGTGGGGAGGTGTGATCCAGAATCAGATCCAGGAGCCTGTCAGGGCTAAAAAAGGATCAAAAATGAAAGTGGTCAGAATCCGACGAAGCCAACTCCATTGCGTCCTTCTTGTCTTACTGATTCTGGCCATATATTTACTTCATCAAACGAGCTCCATATGCGAAAGATATCGCATTCTGATAAAAAACCCAAAGAGGTAAAAAAAGGGGGGTGACTGTACAGTCTATACAGTCCACATGGTAGGCTGAATGTACAGGCCCTACAACTGTAAAACTGACATGGAAGCTCCTGTTGATGACACATGGCAGGTGATCTGGCATATAGTAGGGATTGGACCAGTCAAAGGGTGACATGTGTCACCACTATAAGGGTGGCACATGGCACAGGCTGACGTGGCAGACACAGTGGCATGTTGACATGGCAGTGACATGGCAGTACAGAGCTAAAAAATCGACAAACAAGTGGACCAGTCAAATGTGACAAGTGGCATCGGTTCAGATGAATAACGTGGTGCCAGGTGGCCCAGTCATGGGCTACCACGTGTCACCCTCTAGTTTTCTCTCCGGTGTTATGCAAAATTTTAGGGTCTCCATCGGAGTCGAACCCCCAACCTCCTCCAAGATACGGACTGGTAGGACTAGGATAACCACCCGCTCCACTGTTGGTTCTTAATAATCAAATGGCAAACATTTTATTTAAGTTTGATTGACAATTTAGTTGGAGGCGGAAAGGGTTGGGGCTTAGCCCCATCCCACGGTTTTATTGTCTATGAAACCACAAAGTTTGGGGCATAGGGGCCACAGATGAGAGCGCATGATTCGCCATAAAACTAGGGGTAAGACCATAGGCCAAGTGTGAGAATAGGGGGAATGGTCCTATGGAATGGCGCAATGTGACCAAGGATTTCGGGATGAGGGGCCAGCGCACAGCCCTTCGGGCTGGTGCTTGGTCACATATCTATCCATATGACCAAGTTTAGGGGCATGCACCAGACAGAGGGGGATAGGCCCTATTATTAAACATACAGTGGGTTTTTACCATATTATTATGCATTTTTAATTGATTTTACGCCTGTTAATAGTGGATTTTGGCCATTTTTGGGAGATATTGGGCATTTTTGGAGCCTAGATTTTGGGAGGAAGTTGGGGATGGATAACCAACTTCAGATCTATAAAATACAGGCTTTTTTGAGGCCATGGAAGGATAGTCAGAGTAGATTTATGCTGAAGGGAAGCCAAGCCGAAGCCATCTTTATGCAGGGAAGTTGTTGAGGAGCAGACGCTTGCGAGCCATTTCTGGGAGCTCCAGTCATCCATTTTGCATGTCGTTTCTTTTGTTGGATTCTAGATATCTGGAAGAACATTACCAGATCAGTCTTGTAGCCAATTGGCACTGCTGCGGTGTATTTTTTGAGCTTTGAACAGAAATAAAGAAGCCTCCCCCAATAAGACAAAGTCCCGGAGATGTAGGCAATGTTGTGCCAAACTCCGTTACCAATTCTCTTGTTATGGTTTGTTGTTTATTATTTAATTTTAGATATGCATATATGTATACAGATGTCATAAATCCTCTCATTTCCTCATTATTTCATTAAGCTTTTCAAAGTGTTAATTAACACATGCAATTAAAAACTCAACCACAGTCATTAAAAGATCTTTACGGATCAATTAATGGGTTGTGTGCATTGCTTTGAATTGCATTGTTGTGTGCTCCTAGTAATTACAACATCTATAGTTAATAGACTGTCTACACTACTAATGTATCAGAGCATGTTTGATCCCCACATGTGAGTGCTAATGGCACACCGATGATTTGACATGGTAAAACCCTATCGGGAAACATCCAAGACTCTTGCTATTGTGGGCACTTGGACCAATTTATTAATGCGAAAGAAAAATATTACATAGAGATTTATAATAGAGTTTATCGCAATCGATCATCAATAAATGACCATTAGTAAAGAATGATCTCTAGAAGAGGATAGCCTAAGTGGAATCCATGTAGAAGAAACCGACATGAGTGCTCTAATGTTTTTGAGGAAATTATGAATCCCATAAAGGTCGAGGGATTCTGAGACTCATAAACATGCTGTCACCACATATATGATTGGCCCAAGAGCACATCACAGACATCTAGTGGGGCAACATCACATAATACCTCATCCCTGAAGGGTTGGATGCCATATGATAATCGACACTGTTGGTTGACACGAAGATCTCATCCTTAGCGAAGCCACCCAATGTTGTATGGTTGCGGGTGTGGTGTTGTCGACAATCCCAACTTTTTGATGACCTATGCTAAGATGAGGTTCTTCTGGCTTCCGCTATCAATAATAAAATGCAGCGGGGTCCCCTTCACCCAAATCTGTGAGCGAAAAAGGTGCTCCCCCTCTTCTGGTTGAATTGTTGCAATAGAGACAATAGCAGTGGGGTCCGCATCAATGATCTATCCTTTACCATTATTTTTAGAATCAAATTCTGAATCAAGGTTCGGCTCTTTGTTTTTTATCTCAGCCACTAATGAATGTTTTGAGCAACATTCATCGGTGTTGTTCTAGGGGATTTTATGGAACTCGCACCATTTTCCAGTGTCCTTCTTTGTCTTTTCGTGACCCTTCTTTTCCTGTGTCTTGGACTAGTTTTTGGGAAACTGTTTGTTAGGGTTGTCTTTGCCATACTTTGGTTGTTGCAGATTTGTAGACCTGAACTCCCGTTTTTTCGGGTGCTTAAATTTCTACTCAATTTTAACAGCATATCGATAAGAAACATTGAGTGATGAAATTTCTAGAAAATCCATTTCAGTCTGGATGTATCTGTGTAGAGCCCCATGGTATTTTAAAACCAAATGTCACTCAGAGTCTTTGATACCCAGCTTGGTGTGCAAGGTATGGAAGGTATTGGTGAACTCTCGAACTGCTTGGCTCCTCTCTTGTTGTAGTGTGGTCCATCTGATGTATTGGTCCTCATAGTTGCCAACAGGGTAATACTATTCATTTACCACATCCACAAAAAAATCCCAAGTGGGATTGGCTCTGTATATTATAGACTCCTCTATGGAACTTTACTCCCAGTAAGTTTCCCACCAATGTTTGACATGAGGGAGAGATTTAAGGAGTGCGAAGGTGACCTTTTCTTTGTCGAAAAAATTGTGAACAGAGAAATAACCTTCTAGCAGAGTTAACCATTTTTCTAGGGCTTCTGCATCTATCTGTCCTTCGAATACTAGAATATAAAAATTAACTTGTACCTTGAAAGGCGAGGTGCCTCCAAAGTGGTCGCTTGATGAAGATGCGCCTATCATTTTGTCCCTCTATCACGTGAGAGGTTGCTCAAGCATTAGATTGATAGGATCATCTGCTCTGTCGTTTTTCTTTTCTTCTACCATTGAGGGTTTCTTGGATGTGTGAGAGAAATTTTCTTCAAGAGAGACAAGCTCGAGACCCAACTTGCTATACTCGAACCTCGTCAGAGACATGCACTTAAAAAATGATCAACAACAGCCTGCTCTAATACCACTAATCCAGATTATTTTCTCCACGAAATGAGATCGGAGATGTAATGAAGAAATGCACAGAGATATCACAGATATTCAATAATATAACAAAAATATATCAGAGGTGAAACCATAAACACAGATGTACAATAATACACGATTTCTATTAATGAAATAAATGTATATAGACTATAAAATACAGACTGAAATACTCGATAGAATGGTGGCAGCTTATCTCTGAGAAGAGATGTTCCGACTACTCGCATTCGCCAGAAGATGATTACATCGAGGCTCGGAAGGACTTTTTACAATAAACGGGAATGAAAAAATTCCTTGACATGCAAAAAAATAACCCTAGGAGATGAAGCGCCAAAATTCATGTGGGCCCAATTTGGGTAAGTTAGTACATCAACTTCCCGGGGTCGTAACTTTTGCGTACGATCTCTGTTTTAGGCATATGATAGCTCGTTGGAAAGGAATCATCAAGGAGATTCATTTTGGGGGCTCAATCATGCCTTCGGATATTGTTGGGAACCAACATATTGAAAAACCTTCATTTAGGCCCTCAAAATGGCTATGTAAGTTAAAACCTGCTAAAAATAATAAATTGTCAAAATTGCCAGAATGTTGTTTTGAGCCAGTTGGAAAAGTTGGGTGGTCATTGATATATAGGCATATGATAGCTCGTTGGAAAGGTATGATAGAGGAGATTCATTTTGGGGTCTCAATCATTCCTTCGGCTATAATTGAGAAACTCAATCTCGAAAAACCTTCATTTGGCCCCGCAAAATGGCCCCGGAAGTTAAAACTTGCTAAAATTAGTAAATTGCCAAAATTGCCAGAAAGTTGTTTTGGGCAAGTTGGAAAAGCTGGGTGGCCACCGATATCCACCTAGATTAATAAGATACATGGAATAATTGTTTTTTAAATAAGAATCCAAACCCCAACTAGGGAAACTAGGTCGAGGGAAGATCTAATCCATGGATGGTTGAGCAGAGAAAACTTTCGAGAATAGTTCCCGACGACTAGGGTTGAAACCCTATTCATGGAGGAGGGACACATCAACATCCATATTCAAGATATTTTTACATTATTCAACTATGTTTCATAATAATAAGAAAATTTTGATTAAGAAATTGTTATGAATGAAATCTTTTTAAGTTTCTATAACTTTTTTTTGAACTGGACATGTGAAATCATATTGAATATACACAATGAAAAAAGCTACAAACCTTTAATAATGATAAGTTTGTACTATACAATGAATGAAATCAATAGTACCAAATTTACAGTGCATATCTTTGAGAACCCTCCCATTAAGGATCAATTTGAACTCTTTGGGAAAATGGCATCGAAATGGTGTGCTAAAACAACAACAATTTTTAAATTCTCCTTCAAGGTGGTCTACTTGTTTTATTTTTCTATCTGGTATAGTTTTGTCTTCAGCTGAAGGTGTCCCTGCAGATGATCTGTTTCCTGTCCATAATTCTTGGAGGCCCTTTTGTTGACTTTTTCGTCATGTTTATCGCCTTTTGGGCTTTTCTTGGTTACTATACTATGCAACAGGACTTCATTTATCTCTTGTTGTTCCTATTGTGCTTTCTTCAATTTTTCATTGTCAGCCTTGAAAACCTACAGCTCAACAATAAAATTCCTCATTGTTTCCAACACCTTCGTGGGTGAGCTTCCATCATTGCTCTGTCTTAGATCTCCAGGAGGTCCTTTCAATGGATTTCCTTCCATCCTGATTTCTGCACCCTCATGAGTTGCCATAATTTACAAAAACAGAAAGGGCTTTTTGTTTATAACCATAAGATTTATTAGTTTTACATATGTCTGAATAAATACTAAGCAACTAATGTGGCCCTGTTCAGGCCCAGTGTTGTAGCTTTTTCTCTGATACCATATGTAATATACCTCAAAAACTATCTAAATTTTTTTTTTTTTTGTATAAATATCCTTCAATAGTTCGAGATTCAAGAAAGTAAGATTTATGTTATAAATCTTGAGTATGAAAGTTAGCAAGAGTCCTTACTATCGTTGAATGCCATTACCATTCAACTTAAAGTTTTCTGATGAATGAAAAGCGTTTACTCCTCATTTCAATCTTTATTTCAATTCCTGTAATTATAATTGCTTTCTGAGGCCTCCTCATTAAACTCATAGTACGAATATTTCATAATCCTCCAATCATATTCAAATTCACCTGCGCCATTGGATTTCAAGTACCGGTTCTCGTGCTTATTCCATATGACCACTGGCTGTGACCACAAGCCTAATCAAAATGTCTTTCACACTTCGGCATTTCAGCATTTCGGCAAGTCGCAATCCCCGAAATGGGGCCAGATCAACGGTTGACAAAACTCCATAATTTGATCCCTTCTTTTGTTAATCGAATGACTAATGGGATTTTTCGGTGTTTTTCCCTTCTTGTCATCATGACTCCAACATTATAAAAATTCACAATCACAAAATCTCTGAAGTGATCGAAAGGTTCACATAACACATTAAGATGGATGGTAGACGATATTTCAGAGTTTTTCCTTTTGGGTTTTCGAGACTCACAACAGTCCCTTTCAGAATTTCGCGACTTTATCATTCCTTTCATGAGTGTCCTTGATGCCTCCAAATACCGGTATCTAAAACTCCAAAATGGTGATTAAGTCGGGGTTTTGTATTTCGCAATTTTATCATTTTTGTTGTGAGTGTCCTTGACAACTCCAACTCCTGGTATCCGAAACTTTTAAATGGATATTAAGTCATGGTTTCGGTACCATTGATTAATGGAAACTCATTTTGTGATGAAAAAATCTATCTTTGGAAGTAAAACAGTGCATGGGATGTTCATTTGTTTCAATTCCGAGTGAGATATGTAATACTATTTTTAAAGGAATTATAGGGATTCCCTCCCACCGACCTATAATTGCATACTAGTTATTTTATTGGTTCAATATACTAGACCCATATTGGCTACTTCCTCGAAACGATTTTGAAAAGGAAAAAGTAGTCGACTATTGCCGGCTATATGTGTATCTTGTTTATAGTTGACTCCGGATCGCATGATGGTATATGAATTCAATTTGCACTTACTGTACTTGCGTTAAAGACTTTCCTTTTGAACATTTAGGTGATTGTGTTGTTATTTACACAGTTAGGAATTTACTCAGGGGTATGTTTTAAATTTCGGGATGTCCCT
>ML844567.1:9103-23750 GCA_009831015.1 Picea engelmannii | reverse complement strand
GTTTGCACATTTATTTCTTGGTGAATTGTGAGTATTTTTCTGCAAAACTTCTTGAATGAATGGTTGTAGTTTAATTTCTTGCATGTATTTGTGATTATTGCTGAACAAAACCCTAGGTGACAAGCACACAAGTAAGTCCTTGTCTCATGTTCCCTAATAGAGATATTTTCAGCCATTGATAAAGAAAAGAGAGCCTAGTCGTAGCTCCACCCTCTTCATCTCTTCATTTATTGCTAGTTGTACTATTTTGAAGCCAAGAAGAGTGAGACGTCCCTGGCCTAGGTTTACTACACTAGGGTCGTACTCTTTCTAGGGTTTGTTGAAAGGACTTGTTGTAGCAACACCTCCCTCATCAAACCCTCTTGTTTTTGTTATATTTTGTTATTATTGAGATAACCGTTTGTCGGGAAGGAGGAGAGAGCATGAGGCCTTGCTTTAGCAACACCAGAGTGAGCCTCTCTCCCCTAGGGTTCCAATTTTGAGGCCCTTCTTTAGCAACACCTCAAAACGTTTCCCTCTAGTCCTAGAAATCTTTCCACCTTCAACCTTTGCATCCTTCACTTATGACTCCATTAAACCCTAAGGAACTGATCTGAAAGTCCTCTAACATTGAAGTGAAATTGGTCAAACAACTCTCAAACTCTTTGAATTTTGAAACCCTAACTACACTAACCCTAGCTCTAGCTAACCCTACTAACCCTAAGTGTTGCCGCTACCTTATGCTATTTGTATCACTAATGCAACAACATTTCACTTTATGAGCAATTGAATGGTAGTTAAAGGAATTAATTGAGTTAAGTATTGACTTGTTGCACTGAATGCCATATCGTTCTAGTATTTATTGGTGAAGTGACATTATTTTTTATTGCTATTTTGTAAACATTGACTTCGTCAACATTTACTTTCAAATTGCTTATATTGAATATCAGATAGTTGTTGATATATATGAAGTACTAACCAAAGAATACATATATCAGTTTATTGTTTCTTTGTTCTCAGCCATGGATTCTACTTGGTTATTGCTTCCGGTTATCTTTATTGGCTATAAAGTCGGACTATCTGCTTGGTGGTGATCTATGAAAGGGGGGAAACTTATCTTTATCATATTAACCTTTTCCCTTTCAAAGCCACAGGTCACCAGGGACGTCTCCCCTGGGCCCAACCTCCCTAAAGAGAAAGAACCTCCCCATCGTGGTGACATTGGGTGGGCTAGGATCATGTTACGCCAGTTTGGCCTTCCATTTCATAGCCTTTTATCCTAGCTACAAATTGTGCGATAGCAGGGTTAAGCGGTTCTCTTTTTGTATTTTTTGTATTTTTTGTATTCTTGAATAATCTAGGTAAAAGAAAGATGATGGCATAAGCCAACTGATAGAGGGAAATTACTGAAGACTGAATAATGTTGAGCTTAGGATAACCCTTATACCTCAATGTGCAGGCAACGATAATCAGACCTATTTCAAGCTTAGCAATAATACTTTTACTTGTTATCATTCATCATTGACTGAGATAACAATTGTAGAAAGGAAAACAAATACATAACAAAGATGCGTGTAAGAAAATTAGTTCTCTTATCTCTACTATCCATCACATATCAACACATCGATTTCTTTTCATCATCTAGAACAAAAGAACTATTATAATATTGAAAGATAAATTAACAATAGATACAACAACTCTTACTCAATACAACAACACTATCAAACTCGAAGACAGAAACAATCCCTCCTCAATCCAATCAAGTTGACGCTTTAGATGAAAACATGTGTCTTTGGTTCTAAACAAAAATTCTTAATTAAAGTTGCACAAAAATAATTCTTTTACAATTCTCAAAAAATAGGGTCTTTCCCAAAACCATCAACCCTTTGCAAAAGGTTGATCTCCCTATTTATAAAGGATCACTCTACTAAAAATAACTGCTAAAAGTTGTCTTAAGTAAAACAAAATTGAAACGTGGCAGACTTTATCTCCTTGTTCTCTTGAGATCATCCGATTTTTTACTGTAGTGGATGATTTCTCTCATACTCCGCCCACTTGAAGAAAATGTCTTCGCTTGTGTTTGCATAGGGAAACCTATGTTGATCCATTGGTGTGGAGAAGACTTCCTTTATCTCCACTACTCATTCTCTATACCTGATGAGCTTGAAACTTAAGCATTGTAGAACTGTGAGGGCTTTGATTGGGTGTTCCATGAACTTCTTTACTTGACCTGGAGTCATACTTGAAATCTGTGAGATCTCTGCCTCCCATGTCCATGTCGAGTCTTGCTCTACATGTCATTTGACTATGTCATTCAAATCAACAAAATTTCCTGGTGGGTCGAATTCTGGTAGGCCAATGTTTTCCATCTCTCGATTGATCTTCTCCCAGCTTTTCTCGCATTCTCCCCACCTTTCCTCTATCTTCTGATGAGGTTCCTAGACCATACTCAGCCAGTATTTAGTTGCCTTCCTGATTCAAGAGATGTTGCTATCCATCAGTACTCGAATGTTGTGCTCTTCTGAGTCTCAGCCTTTATGTACCTCATTGATATAGTCAATCCACTCTAAGGCTCGATGTGCCTTTTCATACCATCTCTGCACGTCTTTACAATTTTCCAGCCCCATGAGAGTATCCTCTTGAGATTTTGTTCGTTTGTGAACTGTGCATACATTTCTCTGAACTCACTCCTCAGGAATATTACTTCCTGCATCAAATCTTGATAATACTTCACTAGATGGCATAGATGATCCAACTCCTTCTTTGTGGCTGTTAATTCCTTTTCATCCCTTTTCAATCTATCCAACGTTGCATAATTTGTATCCATCCCTGCCCCGATCACCTCAATTTTCTTATATTTTTATGTGCTGAGAAGTGTTTATCCTATGGTAATGAGGAGTGTTCTATCAAGCATGAGACTCCTTTTCTTGGTTGCCATTCTCATCACAACTTTCCTCTTTCTATCATAAGTGATCGCTTATATGTCGATGACCTCGTCCATTGGCTCAGGAATCTATTGGTCTCCCCAGGACAGAGTGTTGCCTGGGATTCCTATTGTATATATGTGTTCTATGACCGCCCCTTGTAGTTCTTTAGAAGGGGGAACTTCTGTATGTCCTGGTGACTCGACCTCCTGATGGGGTTCGTTGGCTAGTGGAGTCTCGGATTTAGATGGGGAGAGGGGAAAAGGATCAAAATTTAATTGAGGATCGACTATTATGATGTCGATTTCTGATTGTTGTGTTTCTTCTTCCTGTTCACCAGATCCCAACTCCTCCTTGGAGTTGTCCATCTTAGGATGAATTCCCGATTGGTTGAGAAATTCAGTGTTTATCATGTTTCTTTGTCACCTTCTTAGGGAATTGAGGTCAAAGCTTCGAGAGTTAGAGTAGATTCTTCCCCTGGTTCTCCCTCCTCTGTGATTGGTACTGGGGTTATGATCAAAACCCCTGAGCTTTACACGTCATTGTATATGGTAATTAGGTCTATGAGGACATCAGACACATCTGTCCCACTTGATGTTCTTATTTCCCCCAACTGCATTGTAGTAGTGATAGATGAACTTTCATGTTGTGACATGATGCTTGAGTTTTATAGATGAGTGGTCTCCTCTAGTGGGGTTGACTCTCAACCATCTAGCTCTTCTCTGATATTGATCGTGTCTATCGGGATGACCCTTATGGCTTCTATCAAAGGGTTCAATTGGGGATAGTTTTCTAAAATTTGGATGACTCTTTGGGCTTCTTCTAGTAGCAACATCCCTCTCCTCCGTGCCTCTATGGCTTTTACTGCTTTGTTTTCTTCCCTAAACCGGAGGGCTTCTTGAGTTATCTGTTCTATCATTTCAACCTGCTCATCCATTGTCATGGATTTAAATCTCATCATGTTGGGGTTAGCTTTTCTCTGGAGCACCTCCTCCTAGTCCCGAGCACCTTCTGTTAATATTTCATCTTCAAACTTTTCATGGGAATACAGCCAACAGGAAGACACTTGTGATGCATGCTGGAGTACTAGGCCCTTTAGGTAATGTTTGTGAAATAGTACTGTGGGAAATCTATACTCCAACTGGCTCAATCCCTCTTTTTTTTGTTGTGCAGTATCTTTCACCATGTAAAACCCTACATGAAAGCCATAGGGTATGAATGCTCTATTTTTTTCCTTCACTAGAGTGGAATTATAGCCTTATAGAATGGTTTGATAGTATATTTCTCCCACAATGATCCTATATGGGACATGAGTGGGGAGTAAATGTGGACCGCCAGTGGCCCCAAACACTCTAATGTAGGTGGTGGTTTCTTTCAGGTACCGGTGGCCTACTTTGGAAATCATCTTCTTGGATGTTGTCGTAAGACTTGGGCATTCTTTCTTAAAAATAATAAAATAAACTCGAGCTATAAATTCATCACATATGAGAGTGTAAGATCTCTTTTACCTGTTCTCCCATAGAATGTTGAAATAGGCATGCATGGGTAGATCTGCAACATGCCAGTTCAGATTCATGTATGCGAAGACGTTCCTTGCGCAAATCATGTACAATAGGTATGACACCATGTGGAAAGTTGGTGTTTCTTCGTCCTTTGGCGTATGGGATTGCAGTATATTGGTTCTCATTTGTTTCTAAATAATCACTCCCCAATTGAAGCTGCTACCATATATTTCCACCTAGGGGCATCCAAGCTTCAGAAAACTTGGCGTAGTCCCTCTCCCCATATAATCGAGAGATTAGAGCCATCAGATAAATATATGGCTCTCTAAGATTGCTTGTATCGTACTATTCGTTGCTCTTGTTTGTAAACTTCTTATCCTCCTTGCACCATGAGGCCATCAATCTGTTGGTGTCATGGAACTCATAGAATTTTACCACAAAATCAATATTTAACCTTTCCTCCGGGTCTCTGAGTTTGTGGTATTTCTGGACCTATATTGGGAGAAAAACCCCAACACATCCACCATTTTCATCATTTACTATGCATTTTTTCGCATCCTTTTGGTTTATTATCCACCTTCGAGTTTCAATGCAAGGCAAGACTGGTGTTCAACAGGCTACCATGTGCAGGCATGATAGCCAAATGTTTGGGAATACTTAGTCATCGAGCATTCTAACATCCAAGTCACTATGTGGTATAAAATCCGAGTAATCTTCCCAGATGATCCTCTTAAACAAATCTCCCCACTGTGGGTGCACCACTTTCGATCCAGTACTCTCCTCTGTGTCTTCGAATGCAGGAGGTTGGGAAAACACCTTTTTGGTGGTCGTTTGGACGATTGGCTCCACTTTAGTGGGAAAAATGAGTTGTCTAGGAGTGTCGGGCGAGGATCCTTCACCGACCTCCACTTCTTTCAGTTTTGGTGCTCTCGACGAGAGACTGGTTATTGGATTCCTTAGAGGCATTTTCCTGCACAAAGAATAGAATGAGATACCAACTTGTAGAAATGATACTAAAAAATAGAAAATCGTGACTGCCGAGATGATACAGATGGTTCATACCTCTTCTTCACACAAGATTAACCTGGTTTAGAATTCTAAAAATTGCCTGTGATCTATTGAAATGCTTTCTCGCTCCTTCAACTGATCCGGAAATGAAAGACTTGGGTACTCGATGCAACGTTCGAATTTGAATTTATAATTTAAACATGGAGCATACTTACCTTGTCGCGTTAGTTCTTGAATTCAAGGCGTAAATGCAGTCTGCACAATCCATCACCAAGATCTGAATCATGATCGAGATTAAATACAAACGTAGGCTGGCGACACAGGAGCGGGGTGCTACGTAGTTCATAGGCAGTTTCAAAGTCCTATTATTTGGTCAGTGCACGGGTTAGTAACATGTGTTAATCAATGCATTAATTGGCCTATTAAATAAAAAATTCCAATCTTATTTTTCACCGAAGATGTCCCATCCTATTGCTGATGTCCTATCATTCCGCCAGTTTAAACAAGTGGATCGATGTCGGTGATTTTCTTAGACAACGTTCATTAACTCCTCTTTTAGCGAAAGCTCTGATGCTGACCTGGACTGGCATACAGTGATGACATGGAAATGTTGACCTGGAAGGGTGATCATGACACGTGGCATTTGATTTTGGATCCTCCGTTAAAATTTTCTTTGGAATCTGGTATTTTCTTTAGACATGGATCTAGGAACCTCAGCCTATCCTTCCGATGTTGACGACATGTCGAGGATCAACGATCAGTGAGTCTCTATTTTTATTACTTCATTATTTCATCCCTCAGAGTTCGTCAATGTCGATAACGTATTACCGATCGACAATCAACACTTGGGGTTGTGTCGAAGTAAATAATTTCTACAATTTAAGGTTTCCTTCGGACATCACCGACCTCGAATGTATTGGCGATCAGTGATCGGAGGTTCATTATGTGTGTCGATGTTAGCATTTTCATTTTCGTACCTCCCCGATGCTGATGATATATCGACGAGATTTCAAAATTTTATTTGCAAGACATAATCAGTGATCGACGCTTTTCTCTTCCATTCTCTCGATGCCAATGATACATAGGTGATCGGTGATCGACACTTTTCATTGTCATATGGTCAATTTTACTATGCATATTGTGCCGGTGTCGAAAATGGGTGCATGGCTTAAAATTCTAGCTATGTATATTTAGTTAAAATGTTGAGTGTTCCTTAGAAGAGAAGTTAATATATTCATCAAGTCCAAACCAATCCGAATGTGATCGATGATAAAACATAAGAACAAAAATCTTAATGATCCCTATACAGCTGACTCAATTCAGGAAAACAAAGTGGTACCCAAAAGAGAAAATTATTCACAAAGCTTTTAGGGTGTGTTGAGTGCTCAACAAATGGAGATTCTCTAGAAGAAAACATAATATTTTTTCTCCTTCATTCGGGCTTAGCTTATGCAAAAGCTGGTTGAGAAACTAACTGGATTTGCATTTAACAGAGCATTTCCTATCCATGCGCACACAATTTCTCGAGTTCGTGAATCTAGATCCACCTATGGAGTTCAACCATTTTCCCACCTTCGCTCCTCTTTACCATGCCCCATGCCCTTCTTTGACAAGAGCTGGGTAAGGCATCCACTGGCTTGAGGCCATTTTTTGTTATTATTGTTCCCTCGCTACAGTGTTGCTCCGCTGCCAGTGAGCATCCGGGCCATAGCCCTGGTGGAGTTATCTGCATACCGTCTCAGAATTTGTACTCCTTTTAATATATCTCATTTTCTTCTGGCAGAAATTCCATGAGTGAGTTAGAGAGGAGGATGTATGTTATCTGCAAGGCGAAACTGTTAAGGCAAAATCCTTCCTAGCTCTGTCAAGAGGTACATGAGATCCTTTCCAACTAGCCATTTTTTCCTTTTGGATTTACTAGAACACCAGGAAAATATTTCATCACTTACCAAGGTCGTATGCTTTGCAAAGACAAGATATAGATATTCTTTAAGAAATTTGTGTTTTCCCAACATCTCTTATGTTGCACATAAGTGTAAGTTAGGAGCAGAGTTTGCTTCACCATATTTATTAATTTCAGCCACTGCTTCACAAAACACAACTTAATTACAAGAAAATATCGAGCAAAAGAAAAAATAAATAAAAATAAGGAGGAGTTTGCAATCGGCCTACCCTAAACCTACACACTTCTCCTGATCGAAATATATGCTAAAAGAAAACATGAAAAGACTCACATATTTTTTTTATTTTTATTTTTAAGAGAAGTATTGTTTTAAGGCTTGACCATTCAATGGGAGGGTGTTAGGTTCCCCCCTCATATTTTGCAACTTGTATGTGCATGCCCCAATTTTCTTTGATACCTGTAAAGGTCCGAGCCATAAATTTTGAAATTTCGAGTGTTTTCCTTCAGACTCGTTTGCTTTATCCCATTTCAAAACCAGGTCCCCTACTTCAAATTTTTTTTCTCTGGCCTTAGGTTTGTCAAATCATCTTTTAACTATTTGTTGATGAGCGGTGAACTTAGCTTTAGCATTTTCTCTTTCTTCATCTAGCATGAGAAGGGTATCAATCCTTTGTTGTAGAGTGGATGAGGGCTGACCTCTTGATGCCTGGGCAAGCTGTAAATATGGAAGATACAAGATGTTTGGTAGAATTTCTTCTTGCCCATATACTAGAAAGTACAGAGAGTATCCTATGGCTTCTTTAGGTGTAACTCTATCGGCCCATAGCACGTTATGAAGTGAATTATGCCAATTCCTTTGATTTTCAACAATTGTCTTTTTTAAAATTATTACCAGGTTTTTGTTAGTTGACTCTGCTACCCCATTCCCTTGCAGATAGTAGTTTGCAGAGTATCTTATTATGATCCCCTTGTCAAGAGAGAATTCGTTCAAGCGTATGGAAGAAAAGTAGGAAGCATTGTTAAAAACGAGGATAGAGGGTAGTCCAAACCTCCTTATCAGATTTTGTTCTAGAAATGGTATTACTACCTTTTCATTAATGTGTGTGAGAGGGATAGCCTTTGTCCATCTTGTAAAATAGTTTGTAGCAGTCAAGATATATTTATGTTGTTTCAAAGAATTGAGAGTAATTTCTCCTATGACGTCTATTCCACATTGCTTGAATGGTTTTGATATAGTCACAGGCTGGGGTGGAATGGTTGCTCATTTTTCCCTACCAGAGCTCATTGACAAGTTTTACATTTCCTGGCATATGCGTGATCATCCCTGAACAAAGTGGGCCAATAATAGACAACCCTTAATATTTTATGAGTCGTGGTTTCTCCTACAAAATTCCCACCTGCTGGGCCATTGTGGAGTTCTCTCAACACCTTTTCTACATCGTCTTATTCAAGACATCTAAGAAGTACTCCATCATAGTTTACACAAAAAGGCACATAATTTATTAGGCGATATTGAATGGATTTTAACATAAGGGCTCTCCTTTCTCTAGGGTTTAGATTTTCGGGACAAGACCCATGATGTAGGAGATAAAATAGGTTTCCATACCAGGATTCTCATCCGGGAGGTACGTATAGGGATTCGTTGCACCATAATGATAGCTCATTTTCCCAACCGGGGTCTTCTGCGTTAAGAAGATATTGGGCCTTAGCAGCTAGTTTACACAATCCTTGTCCTTTGACTATTTTGGCAGGTTTTATGTCTAGATCAAATTCCTGAACGAATTCCATCCAATTCCCCCTCCTTTATCCCATATCTTGTTGGGTGAATAAAGATCTGACTACGGGGTGAGGGACTATGACTTTGGTGTGATTCTTCAAGATATAGGATCTGAAATGTTTAACTGCTTTATATACTACATAAGCATGTTTGTCTATAGAAAGGTAGTTTAGTTGATCTCGTTGAATATTGGTGATCATAGAGGATATTGGTGCCTCATTGTTTCCATTTTCCTTTTGGGTAAGTATTGCAGCCAAGGATTGGTCAAAAGAAAAGGTATAAAGGAAAAAATCCTTTCTAAAATCTGAGTCAAATGTTGAATGTGGTACTCCTTGTTTTTTGAGTATACTATTACGTCATCTAAATAGACTACCACACACTTGTTAATCAATCCTCAAAAAGCTATGTCCATGGCCCTCTGTAAGGTTTCTCCTGCGTTAATCAACCAGGAGGGCATGTGTTTATAAGCAAAGGTTCCCCACTTGGTTCATAAGGTAGTTTTTAATTGATCATCTTCTGAAACCAGGACCTGGTTATACCCCAAGAAACCATCTAGGAGGGAAAAATTTCAAAGTCGGATACCGTTTGTAGGAGTTGTTCCATGGGTGGGACTGGGTAGTTATATTTTTCTGATGCTCTATTAAGGTTTCTAAAATCCACACATAGGCGGATCTCCCCATATTTTTTCCTGACAGACACCAAATTGGATACCCAGGTAGAGTATCTAAACTAAAAAATAATCTTGGCATCTAACAATTTCTTTAGCTCTTGATACATCAGAGGTTACAGAGATGGGTGGTACTTCCTGAGTTTTTGTTGGAATGGTTTTACTCCAGATTTTAATGGTATTGTGTGTTGGATAATGCGAGTGTCATAAGTTTTTAATTCTTGTTAGGACCATGAAAATACATCTTGATATTATTTAAAAAGTTTGAGATAAGCTTTCATGTCTTCTTTGGATACTTTTTTTCCTAGATTTACATTCTTGTGGTTTTCGGTAGTTCATAGGTTTATAGTCTAGTATATAGGACACGAACTCCCTGTTTTTGCATTATTTGACACTCTAAATATTTCCCTTAGGTCAAAAATGTTCTCCAAATTTGCCACCCCTTTCGGTATCGTGTGAAACCTTGGTTTATTATCAGAGTGACATGTTCCCTTCTTTTCTTCATGGAGATTTGATTTTGTGAGTAGTTCTTGGAACATTTCTTCATCAATGGCCAATCCTTAAAATTCTCCTGGTTAGTCAGGAAATCTACAATCTGTTCATCTCCTTCAAAGACTTTCTAGTTAGAAATGTTGTTAGGCATCGAAAGCTTGTAGAGAAGTTCCACTGTGAACCTGGAGGCTTCATAATATTCTAAAGGAGATAATCACGAGGCTGTGGTGGCTAAGGAATCAACAAGAGTATTCTTTGTGCTGGGAACAACAGTAATGTTGAAGGACTCAAAATTTTCTATTAGTCTGTGTACCTCTTGTTGGTAACTTCTCAAGTAAGGTCAATTGCAATAGATAGTATTCTTCACTTTCCTAACGATAATTCCAGAGTCTCCAAAAAATTTCAGTTCTTTAATGTTTAAGTCTATGGATTTCCTCAGTCCATGAACTAGAGCTTCATATTCCACAGTGTTATTGGTGCATTCAAATTCTAGTTTGCAGGATAGGAAGTTTTGCTTCCCCTTTGGGTCAATGAGAATACATCCTACTCCCGACCCTTCTTGTGATTTGGGTCAATGAGAATACATCCTGCTACCGACCCTTCTTTTGATTTAAACCCATCAAAATACAACGTCCAAACTTCTTAGAAGAATTAGGTAACTTCTTCATGCCTAGTTATTTTCTCACCTTCATCTTCCTTGTTTGTTTCTCCCAACAGAGGATCCTGATAGAAGATTCTTTCTTCTTCGGCTGATAGTAGATTTACTTGAAAAATCATTTTGGAGTTTTTAGTGAGAGGTGCATCACACAAGAGAGGGGGAAAATTACTGAAATCAGAATCGCATGAGTAGTTTCCTAACACATGGAAATATGTCGACGAGGGTTTGTTGAAAGCTTCTAAATCAGTAACAGTGTGTTTGAGATATCTTTCCCTATTGATCCTAATCATGTTTTTATGTCCCTTTAATGGCATCCAGAGGTGATCCCAGTCCGTACTAAAGTATCCATTTAATTTCTCAAACCAGTCTTGGCTAAGTAATAGTCCTTAGGCCTCTGGGATGTCTACTACTATTATATCAATTACTTGAACAAATTTCGAGTGTGTATCCATTATGATCATGACACATTTAAGTTCCCCAATAAACTTCACCTAAGTCCTATCTAGTTGTATAACGTGTTTATCACTTTTGAGTGGGGTTGCATTCAATTTCTTGCGGATTAACAATGGCACGACATTGGAGGATGCCCCTGAATCGACTAGGCAATTATGCAGGTTTCTGTTAAAGACTTCAAACGTTAAAAGGAAAGGAGGACAAAAGGATTTCCTCTTTTGTCTAAAGAGAAATAATTCACACTCGGTTTATTTTTTAAATTTGTGGGGGATGGGATCTCACCTAGGTCAGTGCTTGTCATAGGGGATTCTATTGATTTTAAGGCCTGTAACAAAAAATCCTTTTGTTGGGGGATCCTACACATGTCCATGACAGACACATTAGCCTTCATATTCTTCAAGTCCTCCACCACATTATAGTATATCTTAGGAGCTTCAAGTGTGTGTATGTTAGTAGGATTCTTTTGAGAAGAAAATGGGGGTTTTGGACGATTGGTCGCTTGATTCCCTCTAGATAACCAAGTGGTGGTGGGATTAGTTTGGAGCGGTTGAATTATACCTCACATCTGCACAACTAGGAATTCAACGGGAGGTTCCTGCACTTCAGTGTCGTCGTTGAAAGGCATCAGGTGGTTGGAATCCCATAACAACATGGTTGTCTCTTCTAGTGGCTCATGACTTTCCTGATCAATGTCGTTTATTGTCGAGCCACTGAGTTGCTTGGTTAGGGAGAATTCATATAGGAATAGATTAGCCATTAAATTCATAGCATGCACCCATTGAGGGTAGTCCCTCTCTGAATGATTCTCTTGGTGGTACGTGCAGAAAGAGTCAGATGCTACAGTTTCTAATTCAATGTTTAGGTTAGCTAGGGGAGGTTCTATAGCCTTGAAAGGTGGATCTATTTTAAAAAAGGGTTTATAACATATCTAATTTTGGTTTCCCTCCCCAACACTCATTTTCATATCTACGATATCGTTGGAGATTTTTTTAATCATCCGATGCAGGTTTTCTAGATCTCTTCCTTCTTTATCAAGACCTAGTTCTGTTTGTTTTACCGAGGGCCTTGTTAACAAAATTACTCTCTTAGGTAGAGGTTGGGTTTCTTTCTTCATCAGTGAGATATGACCTTCTTTGCATCCTTTCATTTGGAATTCAATCTTCTTAGCTTCCTTGAAACTTTTGGCAAGGGTATATTTGGAAGCCCTTTTTATGAACATGGAGATGGAAGTAGGGAGAGTGTTAGCATATTCCTATATCTGCAACTCTTGGGTAGGTTTAGCTTCGGGTTGAAATTTTTTCAAGATAGTGCTAAACCATTGGTTGAAATATTTAACCTTCTCTTTTGGACTCATGGTGGCAACGGAAAGTTCAGCCATTAAATATCATGTGGGGGTGTCTTCTGCAAATTTGTCTAAGAAATCTTTTTGAAACTTCATCCAACTAGTTATGGATCTAACTGGCAAGTTAAAATACCAAGTCAAGGTTGAATTATCAAAGGTATAGGGAAAAATCCTACACACTACATCCTCATTTTCTACGTTCATCAATATTATGGCTAATATGAACTTCTTGATATGGTCCTTAGGCAATCTAGAGGTTTTAGGGTCAAATTTTGGGAGTAATTTTTCTGGATGTCGGGGTAGGTTATGCACTCATCCTGGGATTACTAGAGCATCTCTGACCAACCACAGTTGATTATCTTGAGGTTGATTTACCCTTTCTTCATTGGTGTCATTATCATCCTTCATGTCTTCTGATTCAGAAGCTAAGCGATTCGAGTTAGACCCTTCCTCGACAGTTTCGAAATAGTTAGGTTCAGAGTAGTTGCCAGCCGGTGTTTCGGGGATCAGATTAAGGGGTTGTTCGATCTCAATGAGGGAAAAATATGTCAGGTCTTCTACCATGTGAAAAAAAACCTGGTCAGGGGTGTCAACAACTATTCTACTTACTTTTTTCATACTAGGAAGTAAAGGAGCTAAAGGTAACACTCCAAATTGTTGGGCGTAAGCTCTTGTGATTCTTCTGAACTAGTTCAACTCCTCGTGGGGAAGAGTGTAAGGTATTTCATGGAATAGGTGTTCTACTTCCTCGTGATGAGGTGAGTTACTTGTTTTGGGAGTACTCTTAGTATGTTGGTTGTCTTGAGAATGACTAGCCATGCATGTGGGCTGTTTTGAATCTACAGGCTATGCAAAATATATTATCAGAAATATTGTTAGCCATTCATTCGTTCTTCCCTCCTTCGAGCGCCAATTCTGTTGAGGGTTCAGAAATCCTTTAACTCAACAGTAGGAACCAAACCCACTTAAGAGGCCCAATTAGACTCATAATCGTTTGATGAGTGTAATTGTTCTCCAAATCTTTGGTCCGACCAAATTATCGATGGGATTTACAGTTAACTGACAAGTGTGTCTTTCTATGAAAATTTTCTTCTTCAGGTTAAGCGATTCTCTTTTTGTATTTTTTGTATTCTTGAATAATCTAGGTAAAATAAAGATGATGACATAAGACAACTGAAAGAGGGAAATTACTAAAGACTGAATAATGTTGATCTTAGGATAACCCTTATACCTCAGCATCCAGGCAACGATAATCAAACCTATTTCAAGATTAGAAATTGTTGATTAAGGTTGGTTGTCATTGATGTCAACCCTTGAAGAAAGCCCAATAGCACAAAGGTTTGGGTAATGGACCCAAGTTTGTTTGATGTAAATATGAATCATTATTGTCTTGTTATGGTTGATAATAAGTACAAATGGATGAACTCCAAAGTGGTCCCCTTATGGTAAAATCCCTCACAGGAAGACGCTTTGCAGATTGAGTTATCCTAGAAGTATGGTTAGAGAACCCATGATTATTTGTGAAATAATGAGATGAAGTTCATTGAATTTTTTAGTGAAACTATCCTATATGGATAGTGTTTGTCATGCCATTTCCGGTGGTATGTGGAATGTCACATAACTCCTCACGGTTGGAGAGTTATGGCCATGAGAAGTTGGAGAACCTAGGTTTGGGTAATGGACCCAAGTTTGTTTGATGGATAATGGTATGAGTTTTGACATATTTGCAGGTAAGGCTATTCTATATGGATAGTAAATGTCATTCCATTTCTGATGGTATGTGGAACATCACATAAATCCTCATGGTTTGAGAGTTATGGCCTTTCGAAGTTTGAGGACCCTCATATGTCATCTAGAAGCCCCAAAAGGTCAAAGTAGTCAAAGTGGTTTAAGAGATTTTAGAAGGTAAATAATAAAGTGAAGTGATGAGTGTAATATAATT
>ML844565.1:10802-49627 GCA_009831015.1 Picea engelmannii | reverse complement strand
CTCCTTGGGAATGAGCGTAATGAAGGTCGCGTTGAGAGCAGTAAGCACCTTTCCAGATGTTCGTGATTCTTCTACCACTCGCCAAACATCTTCTTTGATCATCTCCCAGCAATGATGGAAGAAGTCCGTTGTGAATCCATCCGATCCTGGTGCTTTGCCTGGGGGCATGTTCTTGACTGCGAAGTCCACCTCAGATTGAGTGATAGGCCTTAGCAAAGCTCTGTTCTGATCAGGGGTAATGAGCTTGGGGATGTGGCTGGTGACTTTTTGTATAGCCTCCTCCCTGCTTGTATTTGTTTCTGTAAGGAGATCTTGGTAGAAGGATGTGAGAGCCTCTGCTATTTGATCATGATCCTTTATTGGGGTTCCATGGTCGTCTTCAAGCTGCGTAATACGATTGATGTGCCTTCGGTGCGTCATTGCTTTGTGGAAGAATTTTGTATTACGCTCACCTTCCTTGAGCCACTGAACCCTGGATTTTTTCCTCCATAAAATCTCTTCCTGTTCCCTACAGGTTTCTAGATCCTCCATGAGTTTTTCCTCCTCCCGCGCCAAGTCCTGGGTTCTGCTCCCTCCAATTAAGGTGCGCTGAAGTTCTTCTAGTTTGCTCTCTGTCTCCTTTTTCCTAAGGAAAATGTCTCCGAAGGTAGTTCTATTCCATCTTTTTAAGAATGTCTTAAAGTTCTTTAGGCGTTGCTGGAACTTGAACATGTGAGTGCCATGATCTATTTCAGCTTGGTCCCACCAAGATTGGGCTAGTTGTTGGAAGTTTGGGTGGGTGAGCCAGAATTTTTCGAATCTAAAGGGCTTGGGCCTGGGGGAGAGCCCCGAATTCAGACAAAATTCAATGGGCCAGTGATCCGACCCTGATTTGGGCATGATATTGACTTCCATTGCCTGGTCGCTTTCAAGGAGAGCCTCAGTGACTAGGAAGCGATCCAGCCGGCAGGCCACATGCTGGTTCCCAGTTCTTCTGTTGGACCATGTGAATATACCATTCCAAGTTTCCATATCTACCAAATTCAGCTGCTCAATTAGGGCTTTAAACCTGCCACTATCCGGCTCCAGCCTTTTTAGTCCTCCGCTTTTTTCCTCCAGTGTTAGAATCATGTTAAAGTCACCCCCTACTATCCAATGCTGCGTATAAATACTGGCTTGGATATGCTGTAGGGATTGAAGGAAGTTTTCCTTATCATGGATGGAATGTGGACCATAGACGTTTGTGATAGCCCCTTCCTCTGAGGAGACTAGAGATTTGAAATATGCAGTAAGGGTATGCCTAGTTGAGAAGGGATATAGCAGGGAGACTGTTTGCGGGTTCCACATGAGCGCCAAACCTCCCGCCGCACCCACTGAATCCAAATGGATAAACTCGCCATCCCTCCAGCTACTTCGGAAGATATTGTCCGCCTCCTGTCCTGCACATTTGGTTTCCTGCAAAAGTAAAATGTCTGGATGTTCTGACTTTATGCACTCTCGGATGATCCGTTGCTTAGATCGTCCGTTAAGGCCTCTTATGTTCCATGATATTGTATTCATCATGTAGAGGAAGGGGGGGGGTGGAGGTATCCCTCCGAGAGCCTCTGGATCTGGCCAGAATTAATCATTAGGTGCCCTGCTTCTTTGATGAGCTGTTGTGCCGGTTTGCGCCCTTGTCTCTTGTTTTCCTTGGAGGATTTTTTAATTTCGAGACTGGGATCAACCATGATGCCCAGCCGTGCCGTGGAGCCCGCTGTGGAGTCGGTAAATACTTTGTGGACTTTCCGTAGCTGTTCTACTGGGATATGCTGCAAGTCTTTCTGGTTGAGGGCTTCCTCTAATTTTTCTAGGTCTATTTCTTCCAGTTCTGTTTCGTTCATCTCCATGTTTGTGTCTTCGTCCCGGCTAGACTGTATGATCTGAGCATTTTCCTTTGGACTGATACTGTGTGGGTCTGCAAGACTCTTTCCTTTTGCTTGCGTGGATGCTTTGAGAGGGTTCTGAGAAGCCTGATCTGGCGGTATCTGGGTTAGGGCCTCAAAGGAGTTCTTGGAAGGGCTCTTTGAGGTCGAGCTCTGATTCTGTTTCTTGGACGGGTTCCTTTTCCTTCCGGCTACATTGGTAAAGCCATCCTTCTGCTTGGGATCAGAGGGTTTAGGGGCTGAGGCATTCAAAGGGTAGTCCCTAAACAGGTGGCCATGCTCATGGCATTTCCTGCATCAGAATGGTATATGTTCGTAGTCAAGGGTTTGGTTCCAGTCATCATCCTGGTATTCCAGTGTTATGGATCCCGGCAGGGGCTTTGAAATGTCCATGTAGATGCAAATGCGGGCATAGGAGGTGTATTTTCTTATCTTGGTAGCCTCTGAAGCTTTTACATATTGCCCCAACGTGTTCCCTATGCCCATTAATATTTCCTCCATCCAAAATTCCTGGGGAAGTGAGTACAATCTGAGCCAGACCGGCGCCCATGAGAAATCCTCTAGATCTGGGTTGAATTTGTCCGCCCAGAATCTCAAAAATAAGCCTGCTGAATTGTAAAAGTAGGGTCCATTGTCAAATATTCTATCCTTGTCCTCAAGGTTATATAGGATAATTGTGAAGAAGCCCTTTGAGCTGAGCTGAACCTCATAATCCCCCTTGGGGTTCCACCAATCTTTAATCCACCTGGAGAGGTCTCTTTCAGTCGGCCATAGGCCCAGGAATTTTCCTATTAGTGCGTGGTCCATCATGAATTGAGTGTGTTCCCCCACCCTAGTCGATGTAATACGGTAAAGTGGAGGTTTTTCCAATTGAGGAATGCACTTACCTGGCAGCCAATTTTTGGATGTTTGTGGACGGGATGTGCTGGAATCACTAGCCATTGCTTTGTCGGAACTGTTCTCCTGAGCGAAGAGTTGTTCCCGGAGATGCGCCGGCGGTTCAAAGGCTGGCCGCTTGGCCCGAAGTCCGGACCTATCATTGGCGGCGATGTCGCTGTACGAGGGGGGTTTCCCCCCCCGTCCGTGCTCATTGCTGGAGTTGCTAAAATCATGTGAGGGTCTGAGCTAAAGAGCTGAGAAGGAGGAGACAGGGTCAGAATGACAGAACGCGCATCAGGCGGTCACGGGTCGAAGTTGCAGTCGAGCGTTGGGGTTTCATGCGAGCTCCCCCCGAAGTTCCCTTATGAAGGATCATGTTAATATGCAACGACTTTTTAATTAGTAGGAAACAACTTGCAAGCTTAGATACTAACCATCTGTATAACTAGATGATAAATTAGATTTTCTTTTATGCTGAAATAGAGTTTAAGAAGAGAGTTTAAAACAGAGTTTTTAATTCATGATTTCTTTGACAGGGTTTCGGTGGATGGATAGTTATTAGTCTTTAGTTTTCAATTCTAGTTTGTTTATCTAGTTGCTACTTAGCTTTGCTTATTTAATTTGTCATTTAGTTTCTCATTTAATTTCTTGTCATATGCTGAAATAGTATTTAATTTCTATTTTATGAGCATTTCCTCTTTTGCAATTTGAATTGTTAAAATATAACTAGTTTAGTTTACTTTATGCAATTTCTTTCTTAGATCTAAGTTACAATTTCAATTCAAAGTTGATTATTGATTTGTTGGCCCTTGACCAAGTTTTGAGGATCCTTGGTCATGTTTGACCTACTTTGAGACTTCGACAGGCTGTCGAAGACAGAGCGCAAGTTGAAGCAGAGATCGCGGGATCACAGCCGCTTTTTAGGGATTTTTGGGTTTTGAGCTTATGTAACGGGTATGGGATGTCAGCCCATGGGTTTACCCATGTTTAGGCCCATTTTGTAATGTATAAATAGAAAGCTAGGTGATGTAAGAAAGTACCCGTAGATGAGTGCTAGTACTAGCTATGTGCAAGAAGATGTGATTAAGACTTGCAGAGTTAAGTGCAATTCATCTGTAGTGCTTTGTGCACAGACTGTGTGAGACTTGTAGAACTAAGTGCAAGTGATTGTAAGAGACTATGGAAGGCTTTGTGTTGTATTATAGGGAAGGAGGATCTAGCGAGGTGTTTTGATCTCCTATCCTCTGCGGAGTAAGATATCCTGGCTCTATGCATGTATAAGATTGACAGAAAGAAATAAAGAAGAAGAGTTGGTGGACGTAGCCCCAGGGTGGGGGTGAATCATGTATATCATGCGTTGTGGTTGCTATGTGCTTTATGATTGTTCTCTTGTCTATGTGATTGAATTCTTAGTGCACTGATGTATGTTAGATGTATCTGATATGCTAGATTAATGTTGAATAATGTGAATGAATGTTAGATATGACCTATGTTATTGTGCTTAGTGCTTGATTATATTGGATCTGTGTGAATACTGTGCTGATATGTTGTTAGGGTCTAAATGCGCTATAAACTAAGGGTGAATATTAACAAGTTGTAACTTCTAAGTGCTTTGTTAAGGTGTCGTAATCACAGATCTGTGTCCCAGCTAAGGTTGCAGACACTGGAGTCTTGCAACCATCCCTATCTCTACCTCGGGTGAGACTTCATCTTCTCCACAGGTGTTTCCGAAAGGGATAGTAGTTAGGGTTTTGTTGGTGCACTGTTGTAGCGTTGAACCCTGGGTCTGCCTCTGTGCCAACAAATGGTTCCATTGTTGGGACCTGAAACTGTGCTTGCTGGGAACTGAAGGAAAGAAAGAAAGCTCTGTGTGTAGATCTGTTGGTTTAGTGCGCAGTATTCTACTTGACCTGTAAAGCTCTGTGCTAAGAAGAGAAGTCAGATCCAAAGAAAAGAGGTAATATCTCGAAGATTTTTACTCTGATAAAGGTAAGAACAGTGAATTTTTTTAGATCTAGAAGATTTGTTCTCTGCTGAAAGCAAGATTAGTGGAAATTTTTGTTTCAAGAGTATGGATCTAGGTATGTTTGATAAATGTTATCCTAGTTTGAAAACTATGGCACAACTAGAAGAGAGAAGGTTTGATATGAGTAGATCTGATAGAAATAATGAAAGATATGTTATTCCTATGCATAGAAAGAATATTTGGACTAACAAATGGATGCAGGATCCTAGAAAGATTTTTTTGTAGGTTAGCTACTATGATCCTAGTGCGCAGTACAGAAAAGGCTGGGGATCATTTAAGAAAAAAGAAGGATTAACCCTTTGTTACAGTTGCAGAAGACTAGGACATCTTGCTAAGGAATGCCCTGGAAGAAGACCTAGTTGACTTTGTTGTAAAGATATGGACCATGAAGTTTTAGATTGCCCTAGAATGATTGCTAAGCTTGACAGAATGGATATAAGACAAGAAAACCTTGAGGAAGGTCACGAAACTGAGACCATGGAAGAACCTTAGACATAATCAAAGATTGTACTACTGCAAATGAAAGAAACCCTAAATGATCACAGAGATATCAACTTATCAGAGATCTTCAAAGAAAAATAATGCATAGAAGAAAGAATAGGAGACTTAGACATAGACTGTGTTCTGGATGAGGAAACACAGGTAAATATCATGATAGAAAGAACTTGGGAAGATTTAGGAAAGCCTGATATGACTCCTTCATTAGGAGGAATAAGATTATTCAGGGGAAAGTTGATAACCCTATGTGGAAGACTCACCCAGGTATCTATGAGTGCTCATGGATATTGGACAGAGGAAGATTTTGAGGTTGTTAGATTCATTGAGAACAATGCTCCATTTACTATGTTATTAGGAGAAACCTGGATCGAGAAAGATCAGACCAAAAGAAAAGAAGAGGAGGCCCTAGAACATAAAAAGAAGGAATTAAAATATTTCATGGCTAGGAAGATAACACACTTGATTGCAGAATAGGAAAATAGATTGAAGCTACTTAGAACCAGAAACTTGGATCACAAAGTTGAAAGAACACAAGAAGATTCACAGACCAATAGAGAACCTACCTGAGATAGAGAAGCAATATTACTCTATGATCCTATGAAAGAATATCAACAACGCAAAGCTGCTATGCCAAAAGAAGACAAGAATCAGAATGGAAAGAGGAATACCAAGACAAAGATCTCCGGGAAGAAGGATAGAAAACTCAGTAAGAAGAGAGAAGAGATCAAAAAGTTACAGAAGGGCCCAGAGGGAACTTCACAGAAGGAAGATTTGAAAAATTGGAACTTCGTTGGGATATCATAACAACGCCCCATGGAACTTTGCCATTGCAAAGCAATATGACCGTTGGAAGCATTATAACCGTTGGAACAGCGTTCTAGAATGGTTAGAACAACAATTATGACCAGACAACTCACCATTAATGGACCGTTGGGACCGTGCTGCAATGGACAAAACTGCATTGATGGAAAGATTTGTATCCATTGGAGAGATCCGTTACATCGTGTCTACTTAGTCCATCGACTGTTGCACCGAGAAAAATTTTGCGAACTGTATCAAAGCTAACAAGAGAACCCATTGCTACTGCACTGTGATTAGTAAGTTCAACACTGATTCTATTGCTTTGAGCACCCATCCATCCACCCGAGTTTTCCGATCAAGAGATTGCATGTCGGACGAGCTCAACGCTGTGGAGAAGTCAATCGAGGAAGTTTTAATTAATATGATGGCCGAGAGAGTGATGTCTATAGGAATTCAATCTTCATCGATGCAAGGAGTGTAAGCCTCTCCGTCGACTGCTCGCAGATCCAGACCATCCTGACCGAAAACAGAGAAGAGAACCAAGCACATAGATGATCTAGAAAACGCGAAGTTAATCCTGACCATCTTACCCGACTACATCCTACCTCTGGCCGGTGCAGTGAGTCGTGACAGTGTCTCGAGGGACTTTGATTACACCATGGTTACTACGTACCTCCCGAAGGGAATACCTGCAGGCAGAACACAACAATATAAGATCGTGACATTGAAGTTCAATGACTTCAACCTAGGTGACCACAAGAATTACAACATGCTTTCTCCTTACATGTATCTGACTAGGACGAAGGGGAAGAACTCAAAATTAATCCCCCAGCCATGGACTATGAACCTCGTGCAGTCCACCCTCTTGAACGTAATGAAGATCCCATACTTTGGAAGGCACCAGGAGGTTAACACCTATGTTAAGCTTCTACTATCATGTTACCATCGTGGCTACCTATGGCTAGATAGACGTATTATAGTTGATCCGACGCTGATCCATAGGATCACCAGATTGAGTATGCAAGGACCTGACCCGCAAGACTTCTACCCAGGGAAGACTTTCGACCGTGTCCTGGCATAGAGAATTAAGGACACTTATAGCGATGTAGAAAAGGGAACGTGAGGCTACAAGGTAGATTCCATCCAGAATGGTGCAGTGCGCCTGGCCTGCCAGTTGATCGCAGGGAATCTAGTGAGGAAGAACCGACCTACTCAAGTGACAGGATTTGTTTTTGACCTATCCAGGAAATGTGTATAAGGACTCCAGATGAACTGGGCGAAGTACTTGGTCAACCAGTTGGAATTAGACTGCCGCGAAGCTCAAGATCAGGGCTATGAGTTCCACTTTAGCTGTCTCCTGATCCTCATCTCATTTACCGCTTGGTAAATGCAGGAAGGTGCGACCTTCTTGGACATTGAGTTGTTCAAGCCCCTCGCTGCGAAGGTCACCATGCTTTGGTACTCAAGCGATATGGGAAAAAAGTGGTAGTCGAATGCGATATTTCATACCTATTATCTCCAACTGAAGAGGGCTATCGAAGCTATCCCTCGCATGATGCCAAACACCCTACATCAGTTCCAATCCCTCATGAAGTTCCACACAGATTGACACTTCATTTATATCACTACGTGCACAAATGAGAAAAAAGAAGAGATTCAATCGTACTATAAGCTCACAGAGGAGGACCTTGAAGAGATCATGACCAAGGATTGGTCAACAAAACTCCTCATCCCCGTAGACCCCACAAAAATGTCATACCCTGAACTAATTGGCAACCCTGAGACCACTCATGAAGAAAAGGATCATCTTGAACCCAACAGAAGGAAGAAGACTGAAGAAGACCAGAACTTGAGCAGGGCATCGGAAGGAACTGCTTCATTATCACCTGGACGAGGGAGTAATGACAAAGTAGAGGAGACAAATGGAAAAGAGGACCAGTAGAAGAAAGGTGAAGTAACACCGCCTAGGGACCTTACTGATGAGGTTGATTCATTGAATAAAAGGAAGGTTTCTCCCACGAAACCCACTTCCCGAAATAAATATAGAGCCACCTTGACTAAGATGCAGACTGTGCTCACTGTGGATGACTTAAAATTTATCATCGCAGCTATAGCAGATGCCTCACAGGATGTCTTGCAGAAACATGAAGCCAGGCAGGAGGAGATGTATGATAGAATCGAGGTTGAATTCAGAGGGGTACAATAGGCCATTCAATCTAGTCATGCAATATCCATTGTGCCCCCACCATCAAAAGCACTTGAGTTGGGAGATGAACCTGCCCAATTATGCAGACTAGCTGATGCGATTGAAGCCCGCCTTCGTCGCACACAGGAAAAAACCAAACAGGCCACAGAGGCTCTAAAGAAGGTAAAAAAGGTAGTTATAGAGCAATGCCGAGTTGTGCAGCAAGATAAGGCTTCCCTCAAAGCTAAGTTTGAAGAAGAGAAAGCATAGATCCAGCAAGAGAAAGAACAGTTGCTTGCAGATCAGGTGGGAGTAAAATAAGCAGTCAGCAGAGCACTTCGCTCTGTGACAAGATTAGAGAAAAAGGAGGAAGACCCAGTGGAACACCAAGTAGAGAATCTCGTGGAAGATATCCAACAACTTCAACAGAGAATTGAAGACCTAGAGCTACGAACAGTGCCAAGTACCCCACAGGGCGTGCAAGATCAAAGAGAAGCCACTGCCCGAAGCGTAGTCGAGAGGATCAGAACATTCGCTCTGGAATGCAAACAACTAATTGATCGTAGCACATGGAATTATGAGCGACTCACTAAAGATATTGAGCTGAAGGCACTGGAGTCACAACTCCAGGAAGCAAAGAAGCAAGAAACAACAGTATAGGCGCAGTTGAATCTCCTGTCAGCAATTGAAAGGATGAAATGATCCCAAGAACAACGCACTGCTCAACAACAGGTCCACCCAATTCAGAGCAAAGTCATGGAAGTGACTCAAAGGCTCCAACCAGTCCAGGATGAAGCTTGCCAACTGTTTGAGGAGATTGAAGGCCGAGGCGCAGTGTTGGAACAAGTAGTCGCTGCAGTTGAACATCATTTAGAGGGACTTGTCAACGAAGCAGTCATCCAAGAGTTTGTCAAGAAGGAGACCCTGGCGCATCAACAGGTCGAAGCAGCTCGAGCCAAGCTTGAGGCTTTTTAAGCACAGCTACCCGGACCAGAGTGACTCGGGATGAGTCACATGTGAGTGTTGGGGGCATGTTGGCCCTTGACCAAGTTTTGAGGATCCTTGGTCATGTTTGACCTACTTTGGGACTTCGATAGGCTATCAAAGACGGAGGGAAAGTTGAAGTAGAGATCATAGGATCTTGAACCCTTTTTAGGGATTTTTGGGTTTTGATCTTATGCAACGAGTATGGGATGTTGGCCCATGGGTTTACCCATGTTTAGGCCCATTTTGTAATGTATAAATAGAAAACTAGGCGATGTAAGAAAGTACCCGTAGTTGAGTGCTAGTACTAGTTAGGTGCAAGAAGATGTGACTAAGACTTGCAGAGTTAAGTGAAATTCATTTGTAGTGCTTTGTGCACAGACTTTGTGAGACTTACAGAGCTAAGTGCAAGTGATTGTAAGAGAATGTGGAAGGATTTGTACTGTATTAGAGGGAAGGAGGATCTAGTAAGGTGCGTTGATATCCTGTCCTCTGTGGAGTAAGATATCCTTGCTCTATGCATGTATAATATTGACAGAAAGAAATAAAGAAGAAGAGTTGGTGGACGTAGCCCCAGGGTGGGGGTGAACCACGTATATCATGCGTTGTGGTTGCTATGTGATTTATGATTGTTCTCTTGTCTAAGTGATTGAATTCTTAGTGTGTTGATGTATGTTATATGTATATGATATGCTAGCTTAGTGATGAATAATGTGAATGAATGCTAGATTTGACCTATGTTATTGTGCTTAGTGCTTGACTATATTGGATCTATGTGAATATTGCGCTGATATGTTGTTAGGGTCTGACTGTGCTGTCAACTAAGGATGAATATTAATGGATTATAACTGCTAAGTGCTTTGTTAAGGTGTCGTAATCACATATATATGTCCCAGCTAAGGTTGCAGACACTGGATTCCTGCAACCACCCCTGTTTCTACCTCGGGTGAGACTTCATTTTCTCCGCAGGTGTTGCCGAAAGGGCCGATAGTTAGGGTTTTGTTGGTGCGCTGTTGTAGCATTGAACCCTGGGTCTGCCCCTGTGCCAACATGAGTTTAGTGTAGTACGAGTTTGCTTAATTAGTATAGAATACAATTGAATTTACTAGAATAGTGTCTTTATACTGTTGATGATTAATGCATGATTGAATAATCACATGGATATGCAGGATAGTTGATGTTGTTTCTAGAATGGCTAAGTTCTCACTGGATTGCCTAATTCACACTTTTCACTTTGCTATCGAAGTCAATATCGAGTTTATTCCTCTTGACTTATCGTTCATTGTTAAGTTACATCGTGATATTATAAGACACCAGAGACATAACCATCAACACTATATTTGAGTTTTCTTGCTTTCATAGATTAGAAGATAGTTTCCTTGCTTTCACAGATTAGAAGATAATTTCCTTGCTTTTGTAGGATATATAGTCTTTTTGCTTTGGTAGATTAAGGAATAGTTTGCTTATCATAGGTTAAAGATTAGTTGTTAATTACTTTTATTATCATAATTCTTTCAATTCATTAGATTTCCTTTCATAAATTAGAAATAGTTGTGAAGTTTAATTTAAGAATAGAGTTCACTTGCTTCTTAGCTTAATTAGTTGCTTATTGAGTAATCTTAATTAGTTTACTTGCTATAGAAGTTATAATAGGTTAGTTAGTTGTTTGCTTTCTTGTTTACTTACTTTAATAGGGTAGTTGCTTGCTTGTCTATTTTGCTTTGATAGGGTAGTTGCTTGCTTATTTACTTTCTTTTATAGGATAGTTGCTTATTGAATTTGAGTAGGTTAATTAAAGTAGTTTGCTGTTGTTATTACTTATTGGGTAGATAGCTTGATTTTTCTTATTGTCATGATTAAGTTAGTTTTCTTTAAGTAGGGTTTTCATTTTCTTTCTTATGACTATCCATCGATCCTTTGTTCAAAAGTTACTTAGGTTACATAGTTTAAGTTTCTTAGTAGGGTTTGTTCATTAATAGTTTTTGCTTGAATAGATTAGCCCTTAGATAACCACTTAGTTAGACTATACTACCTCTAGTCCTTCTACCTTGGCATATATATTTCTACAGCTTTAAGTTTACTTACCCCGGGTTGACAATTTAATTGATGGTTTTTAGCATGTTTTTAGTTCATATAGAACACCCATCATTTTTGGTGCCGTTGCTAGGGAGTTGTCTCAAGGTAGGAAATAGTTAGGAAATCAATCATTTCTAAAATTTAGCATTAGATTGGTGGCGGGGGAACTTTAAAATGAGAGGTAAGAACCTGCGCATATGCTATTGCAGGATCCCCCAAACCCAATGGTAGTTTTTATTTTTCTTTTTGTTTACTTTCATGAATAGAACTAGAGACCCAAAAGGTAGATACATTAAATCTAAATCAGATCTTTCAACCAAGGTTCCTTCCRACCTTTTTGGGGGTAGGAACGTTCCACTCATAAATTCCACAGACCGATACCAAAAAMCAAGAGCTAGCTCAACCCAATTTGAGTAGGTTAATTAAAGTAGTTTGCTGTTTTTATTACTTATTAKGTAGATAGCTTGCTTTTTYTTATTRTCATGATTAAGTTAGTTTGATTTAAGTAGGGTTTTCATTTTCTTTCTTAGGACTATCCATCGATCCTTTGTTCAAGAGTTACTTAGGTTACATAGTTTAAGTTTCTTAGTAGGGTTTGTTCATTAATAGTTTTTGCTTGAACAKATTAGCCCTTAGATAACCACTTCCTTAKTTAGACTATACTACCTYYAGTCCTTCTACCTTGGCAWATATATTKCTACAACTYTAAGTTTACTTACCCYRGGTTGAMAATTTAATTGAGGGTTTTTAGCATGTTTTTAGTGCATATAGAACACCCATCATTTTTGGTGTCGTTGCCAGGGAGTTGTCTCAAGGTAGGAAATAGTTAGGAAATATATCATTTCTAAAATTTAGCATTAGATTGGTGGCGGGGGAACTTTAAGATGAGAGGTAAGAACCTGCGCATATGTTATTGCAGGCTCCCCCAAACCCAATGGTAGTTTTTGTTTTTGTTTTTGTTTACTTTCATGAATAGACCTAGAGACCCAAAAGGTAGATACATTAAATCTAAATCAGATCTTTCAACCAAGGTTCCTTCCGACCTTTTTTGGGGTAGGAATGTTCCACTCATAAATTCCACAGACCGATACCAAAAAACAAGAGCTAGCTCAACCCAATTTGATTAGGTTAATTAAAGTAGTTTGTTGTTGTTATTACTTATTAGGTAGATAGCTTGCTTTTTCTTATCGTCATGATTAAGTTAGTTTTCTTTAAGTAGGGTTTTCATTTTCTTTCTTAGGACTATCCATCGATCCTTTGTTCAAAAGTTACTTAGGTTACATAGTTTAAGTTTCTTAGTAGGGTTTGTTCATTAATAGTTTTTGCTTGAATAGATTAGCCCTTAGATAGCCACTTCCTTAGTTAGACTATACTACCTCCAGTCCTTCTACCTTGGCATATATATTTCTACAACTCTAAGTTTACTTACCCCGAGTTGACAATTTAATTGAGGGTTTTTAGCGTGTTTTTAGTTCATATAGAACACCCATCATTTTTGGTGCCGTTGTCGAGGAGTTGTCTCAAGGTAGGAAATAGTTAGGAAATAGATCATTTCTAAACTTTAGCATTAGATTGGTGGAGGGGGAACTTTAAGATGAGAGGTAAGAACCTGGGCATCTGCTATTGAAGGCTCTCCCAAACCCAATGGTAGTTTTTCTTTTTCTTTTTGTTTACTTTCATGAATAGACCTAGAGACGCAAAAGGTAGATACATTAAATCTAAATCAAATCTTTCAACCAAGGTTCCTTCCGACCTTTTTGGGGGTAGGAACATTCCACTCATAAATTTTGTAGACCGATACCAAAAAACAAGATCTAGGTCAACCCAAAGAGATAAAGTAGTCTATGAAGAGACTAATATAGGGAGCACTATAGAAAAAAAAATTGATCCATCAGTAATAGTGGAACAAGAGGCAAGACCACTCGAGCCTTCCACAGAACCAAACAGTACAACCTTTGATTTTACACCACCACCAGGAGATCCCAACTTTGAAGACATAATAGACCCTGAACATGTGAATATTTTGTTTGGTATTTCAGCCAACGTAATTATCTCCCAAATTGACACAGAAACTTTGGCACCAATAATCTCAACTGGCTCGAGTAGAGTCCTAGACATCCAATTAGTAGGAAGACCTTTCCATCAAAAGGAAACCTTGTTCTCTTCAAAGATAAAACCACCTAGGTACTCTCTTTTTGGAAACCAAACCAATATGGATGATCAGGGGGATCACAAAAAAGTAATACACGGGGAGGAAGAAGAGGTTGGAAGCCAAACCGAAACTACCTTCGGGTTTCCAATTTTGGACACCACCCCAAATGTCAACATTAAAAATATTCCTCTCTTAGCACTGCTCACCTTTTATGGTAAAAGCAGTGAAGATCCAGATACCTTCCTATTTGAATTCGACATGTGTAGAAGCTACAACTACTTACAGGATGCCCAAAAACTAAAACTCTTTCCTGCCACCCTCAAGGACTCCACACTAATATGGTTCATGGGGTTGGGAGAATCCAGTATTAGGTCTTGGGAAGCCATGAAAGATATATTTATTAAAAATTACCAAGACTACTGCAAGACCAAGGAGTCTCGTAATGACATATTTAAAATCCAACAGTTAGAAGATGAGACCCTTGAGGATTATATGGAATGATTTGGTTATATCTCCCAGAAATTGAAATACCATGACCTCCTAGAGGATGCAGTTAGGGATCTTTTCCTTAAGGGAATTTCAGAAGAATACCTAGAGATGCTTAACCTGATGGAATCAGGTGACATATCTCATAAACCATTTGCTGAAATATGTGAAATGTGTAAGAATTACTCAAGGAGTAGAGCTAAAACATGAAAGAATGTTCGAGACCCTTATAACAAAAACTTAAAACCAGTTAGTTCAGGTGGTATCACAAGAGAAGAGATAGGGAACCTTTTAGAGAACTTCAATATTGATACCTTAATCACAATAGGTTCCTACTTGGACACCCTAAATATTAAAAAGAAACAGGAGGAGGAAAATGCATCAATGAGCATATATTGCCCAAGATGCAGGAGGAAGCATTCCTCAAGGGAATGCCCATTAGATAAAATTTCAGTTTGTGGCTTCTGCACAGAAGACCACTCAACTGCAAAATGTCCATCATTTCCCAAATTGTTAGCCATATATAGGAGTGGGGATCTTGGGGAATCCTCTTATGCACCTAGGAGGCCATGGTAGCCTAGGAACTAGCCCACAAACCCAGATCCACAATCTCAAGTTCCACCCTATTATCAACAATAGAAAAAGTGGAACTCACCAAGTTGGCAAAACTGGTCTACTCAATACCAACATCCTTGGCTTCAAGGATGGAGAGGAGGGCATAACCAAGGAAACCCTCAAGTTCCACCTTTCCCTATGTCCAACCATCCTTATCCTCAGTTTCCACTGAACACTTTGCAACTTCTGGCAAGTTTTGTTCCACCACCTTTACCTCCTATTCCACAACAACAACCGCTACAATATCAGAATGCAAGCTCCCCGAGACCAACATTATTACTGGCACAACCAATGCCCAATCCCAATAATAGGCCCACTCAACCTCTTCATAATGTTGAGATGCAAGCCTTCCCGACATATGTCATTACCCCTGTTCCATTATAGGATATTAAACTAAGATTGGGAAAAGTTATGGATAGGCAGAGACCTTCAGTAGTCATCCAGGAAGAAGAAGAAGAAGAAACCACCAAACAACCCATGGATGAAACTAGGTGGGAAGATGTTATTATTCCTAAGGACAAAGAACCCAAGCTTCCCCAAAATGAACCTTCACAAATTACTAAGGCCCCTCCTTATCCAGATAGACTAATAATCGAGAAACCTACCACCCGACCAAAATTTGACATCTTGAATGAATTGAAAAATATTTGTGTCAAGATTACCTTCCCTCAAGACATTAAGGATATTCCAATATATAGTAAGGTAGTCAAAGAATTGTGTATTAAGAAGCCAGGTAGGAAGCAGAAGGATCCTCCAACAATACATTTGATAGGAGAAATTTCTGAATATATATCAGAGCAGCCAAAGCTAGCAAAATATGGGAACCCAAGAAACCCCGTAGTGACCATAACCATTAATGAGGTCTCCATTGAAAACACTCTCATACACCTAGGGGTAGCCATCAATGTTATGACCGCTACTACCTTGGAGAAATTACAATTACAACCTCTTCTTAGACCTACCCCAACCATTTTGGAATTAGCAGATAAAACTAGGGTTATACCTTAAGGAATTTTGGATGATATCATAGTTACTTTAGCCTCATGGGAGTACCCAGTAGACTTCATTGTCATCCACTCGAGGGATCCTACCAAAGGCCATCCCGTTATTTTGGGAAGACCTTGGTTAGCCACATCCAATGCATTTATTGGCTGTAGAGAGGGAGAAATGACCATATCAAATGGACTTTCTATCCAGAATCTCACCATATACCCTCCATCCCAACCTATCATGGAGAATCTATGGTGGCTTGAATGTCCATACGAGAATGAGGACTGAGAAGAACCCATATTTCCAAGTGACCATGCCTGGGAACTTTAGGAGCACACAACAAAAAATGTGCTAAACCAGTTCATTTCTGCTATCACTGTTACACCTGAAAATTACTCACTTCGCAAGTGTCTCAAGTGTCATCATTTCAAGTGTCCCAAGTGTCACATCTTGACCGCAAGTGTATAAGTGTTGCTGACATCATAATTCCTTCTTTCCTATGTCATGCCTCCAACAACATGACGGGGACACTTAGGACACCTCAAAGATTAGTTGTGAAGAGGAGAAATCATTCTACTAGAAGTACAAGTGTTTTGCCACTAGAAAACCCATTCAAAAGGTGTTTTTGGAGAGGAGCGCTCCCCCATATAATGTTAGGGAGCACTATAACACTCTGTCCACCCCTTTAGGGGAGCGTTATAACACCAGCGCTTACTGTTCTTCTTTCAAGGAGCGCTATAACGCTCTGATGTCCTTTTTTGAGGAGCGCTACCTATTCCGGGCGAATTTTGGTTTGTTGAGAAGATTGAGGGAAAGATCCCCTCAATATCTAAAGGTGGTTGGCTTTGAATCCTTGGTCAAGCCATGATCTTAGGGCAGATCCATAACTGGAGGAAGAAAATCCTCAACTTACCCCAAAGATATCTCAAGTAGTTGGGCCTCTCCAAGCCTATTTAAACAGGCCTTCTCATGGTGAAATGGAGGAAAAAGTATTGTGAAGCATCCAACCTATCATATCATGAAGAAGGTGTCTTTTGGAACATCAACATTCAGTGTGTGGACTATTTGAGCAAGGGTTCGGACGAGGAAGGCTTGATGAAGCTGCTACACTCACATCTATGGTTGTAAGCATTCTTCGTTGTTGTTCTCTTTAATATAACATGCTTGGCCTGTTTCTTTCAGATCTGTGTTTGATATCACATGAATGTGTCTCTAATAGATATTTCTATTTCGAACTAATCTCAGTAGAGTGGGAAGTTGTTCGTACTTTTGTTTGTCTACAGGGCTTATCGAGGAGCGTAAGATTGGAGCTCAACTCGAACTGTGCAGGGACAAACACCGGTAAAAGGTACTTCTTTTCTCCTTCCTTCTCACATATTAGTTTATCTAGATCTAAAAGGAAGTCAGTGTCCATGATAAACATCTTTTGTCTTAAGAGTTAAGAGTCTAGCTCTCAAGAGGAGATCTACCTGTCCGCAGGGAGATTTTCCTTCAACAGAAATTGGCGACTCCGCTGGGGACAAATCGAAAATTTTTAGTTTTGGTTTTCCTCACAGACCTTGTCTTACCCTTTGTTCTTTTTAGACCTTGTTCACCACGTATGTTTGATTTTATACATTCATTGAATCCTTATTCCATCACACATACTCTGAATGCCAAAGTTCAACTGAGTTTTAGGGTTTTTTGGACATTTTTCTGGGTTTTAGGACACCAGCGCTCCCCTACCTTGTTATCAGGGTGCCAACGCTCCCTGAAGGTCTAGACAGAGCGTTATAATGCTCTGGTGCCCCTTACACCAGAGCGCCAACCTCCCTTTGCAAAAAATCTTTTCCAGAATTGTCTTTTCTGAAGACTAGTCTCTGTTTTTTCACTTGCTGAGCTTCTTTGTGATTCAATGCTTCTTCCTATTGACCTTTGACATCCTTCCTTCTGAGAAATAATCACTTTGTTGTTCATATTTTGTGGCCTTCTTACTTATTTTGAGTTTTTCTGCTGTTGAGAACTTGGAATCAATCCACTGCTTTCTTCTCTCTTATTCGACTGAGTGGGAGCTTTGGTGAGGGGCATCAGAAATCTGTGAATCATCTCATTTGGTTTTTCGAGGTCATTGTTATTAAACATCTCTCTTTTGTGTGAATTGTTTGATTTTCTTTGTCATCTTTTGTTTTCTCTTTGCTTCTTGTTTAAGTCATAGCAAGAGGGTGTGTTGTTTGTGCGAAATTTGCTTATGCTTGTCCGAATCTCCTTGATCTGATAGGGTAGTTGGCAAGATAAGTTTTTGCATTGAATTAATCATCATTCGCATACAAACGACAAAGATACATATTAGTGATTGGTTTACATATTAGGAGGCATTTCTGAAATGTTTTAGCATTGCATTACATTCGATTGAGAACAAAATTGATTGAGGACATTCCATATTAGTGTTTGATAGTGAAAATGACTCTTTCTCTTTCCCTTAAATAGGCGTTCATTGAAAAGAAACAATTGCTTATCATATTTCATGCATCTTTTTGGGAATTGAGTCATCATTCCATCAGTTTCACTTTCGTACACCCTTTGAGTAAAGAACAACTGTAAAATGAACGCTAATTAAAAATTATCTAGAACATTTTTTGTTTTTAGGATCTTCCACCAACAGTAGACTAGGGTTAGCACTTTGGATTAGGCTATGAGTACAACTCTCCAAAGTTTTCAAAACAAACATTAGCATCCTGAGCTAGAGAGAGTCAAATCCAATTGTCATATTGGTTTTCTGGGATCCCCCTCTCACACAGGGGTTACACACGAGGTCACATTCGGGCGAATTACGGAGATTATCCCTTCGTGGTTCCACTGTTTGTAGTGGTCAGATCGTATATTGGGGGTCACTTGAAGGTATACCCACAATTATGTGTGGGAGCCTCTCGAGTTGATTTCAGACTTGTTATCCTACCCATACGTTTCATATTGGACTGTCGACTGTACCCGCCCAGGGACTCACTGCGAATTGGTGTTTTTAGTTGCCATAATCTTTAGGTACTTACACAAGGTGACGGTGAAGGGAAGTCTCACTGTACCTGGAACATACATTGGTCAAACTCACTCGAGCTCCTTGGAGGGTAAATCCACAATTACTGCATGGAAGCTTGCACCAAGGTGAAAGTCTGTTAAGCAGGTCTCCATTGTAACTGTTCCACCATTTCCTAGCCCCTTCTTGACTTGATCACACGACGTTGGATTTCATCACCAACTAGTACGATCATCGAGAGAAGTTTTGTTTGCTTGGTTGATTCCTAGATTTTATTAGCGTATGTTGTTTCTTTTTGTCAGTTGGCCCTAGTTTTTTAGTGTGTTATGTTATTCTCCACAATTGAGCCTGTAGACGATAAAGGTCTTCGCCGATCATGTAGGATGCAAGGGATGCCTCCGGAAGGCTATCAATCCTTACCTCCTAACCCTCCAGAAGACAACTACCATAGAGAGGTAGAAAATCAATCAGACGCTGGAAGTGTTATTTCTCCTCCGTTAGATAACTCAGAAGGTGCTTTGGTTACAGTTGAGAATCCCACTACATCTGTGTCGGTAACCCCTCTCGAACCACTTTTGGTTCGTTTAGACTACCTTGGGAACATCATAGACGAAGAGGTCCCACGATTACTGGAGAGGATTTTTACCGAAACATATATGGGATCCACAAAACCAATCTTTGGTGATGAGTATAGGACTCCTGTCCATCCTAGCACCACAGTAGATACCAATCCCACACCTGCTCGTTCTGTATGGAGGACTTCATCGAGACGTGATCTCTATGAACATTTCAAATCCTTTCGACAACCCTTTCATCCTCATGACACTCTTAGTGAAACAGGACCATCCGGTCAAACCATGAATCACCCAGTCGATCAGGTTATTAACCCTACTATTACACCAGCACAAGTCCTTCCTAATGCTGGACTCATCACCTCTACTCATCTCCAAGGAACTTCAATCTCTACCCCCATTTCTACAAGCTTTTACTCTATAGCTCCACATGTTCCACACGATCCTGCTAGGACATTTGCTCACCCGAGAATGCAGACCCCTGCTAGCCCAACACAACCGGCTGGAGGGAAACCACCATCTAACTAACCTTTCCCTCCTAGAGGACTACCTTTCCATGGTGGGCCTACCCCTCCCAGGGGACAACCCCCTTTTCATGCTCCTCCTAGAGGGCAACCTCCATTTGCCAGTCATCCCCCGGTCATTAATCCACCGCTGGTAGGGGGGAAACCTTCGTTTGCTGGACACCCTTCACAATCCTGGGGAGTATCTTCAGGAGGCACTTTTATTCAACCCCGCATTGGGGGGAACTCATCTCATAATCCACTAGGAGGGGTATCAAATCCTGTTCCTTCCGGAACATCTTACAGACAACCTTATCTGGGCGGCATTCCCAACACCACCTGGAGTTCTTTGGGACCATAGTCTTATCCTCCTCACGGGTCTAGTGTGTATCCGCCTTTGGGATCTACTCCTTACCATTCTCAAGGGAAAAATGTTTATCCTCCTCATGGGCAAACAAATCACCCGACTAATGCTTAGAACCCACCGGGTTATGCAAATGTTTCTCATCCATCATCGAATCCTGCTTATCCTGGCCAACAACAACCGTATGTAGGAGGACCTAATGGTTACAACTATCCGCCTAACCCAGTTTATGGTCCTAATGGTGTTCCTATGCCGCACCAGTATCATCCACAAATTAACCAACATCTACCTTTCCTTGTGACTCTGGATCTCCCAGACTTGTCTCGATTAACTAATGATCCTATTTTTCATTCACCGGTTTGGCCAGTAATTCCAGCTAAACTTCCTTCTAATATTCTGAAATTTGACGGAAAATCTAGCGAAGATCCAAACAACCATGTGATGACTTTCCATTTGTGGTGTTCATCAAACTCCCTCATGGATGATTCTGTAGGTTTGCATCTTTTCCAGCGAACACTTACCGGTTCGGCAGCAAAGTGGTATATCGAACTACCACGTGCTTCTTTTCATGATTTCAATTCCCTCACCATGTATTTCCTCGCGCACTTTCAACTGCCTATTCACTACGAGATGGGTACTGAACTCTTGACCTCCCTTCGTCAAACTGACTCCGTGCATATCTCTGACCATATTCATGAGTGGAGGCGACGACGAAGGATGATCAAGGCAGTCATTCCTGACATATTATTGGCGGAATGGTTTACTAAATCAATTTTACCCCCGATCACTTGTGATGTTGCTATGGGTGGTGCAGTCACAGAGGAACAAGCCATTGCTCAGGCTCAATAATTATATTTGGTTTATTCCCAATCTGGGACTTTGTATGATTTTCTTCCGAATGCTGCTCGAGTTAATACCGATCCATCTAAGCCGTCATCCTCATCTCATGCGGATGGTGTTATCGGTTCTATCAAAACTCAATCTTTTTCCCAATCGACCACACTCTCCTCTACCTCCCCCCAAACTCAGATCTATGAGGTGAATGCAGTTCAATCTGCCCCTTCACAACAATCCGAAGGTAAGAAGAAGACAAAGAATAAATCAAAAAATAGTAATGAACAACCAAAAAATCAAACACCTGCTACTGAAAAGAAAACACAACGGAAACTGAAATTCCCATGTATCATTTGTGGTGACGATCACTACACTCGAGACTGTCCACTTCGCAATGAAGTGGCCAAAATTTTTCAAGGAAAGTCACAACCCGCTGTGCTTACTCAACCTTTTCCACAGCAGTAATCCATGGTTTCTGAAACCCCTCTCCTGGGGACAGTTCTAGCCATCCTAATAATGAGGCCTCGTCGAGTGCACATATTTATATGTTTAATGGGATTAATTTGACCACTCGATCTAAGACATATGACACACCGGGTAACCCTGATAAAGGAAAAGACATTAACGGTACCTGTACTTTACCAGATCCATCATCATACTTCGTTAGTCTTCCATCAGTTAATCCTCCGTCTGGACCACTTCAGATTGAGAAACCCATGTTCGACTCTATCTTAAGCCCTCCTAAGAGCACTTTCTGTAAAGCTACCTTTAATCCTAGCTCATGTGCCACCCAGAACTACAACATTGTTGAAGATTTGGCTCAAGCATTGTGTGCTATGTCTGCATTAGAAGTTCTACAACACTGCCCCAGTCAACGTAGAACGCTCTTGGATGATATTGGCGCTGTTGATCCTGAGTTGTACAACCATATCATGTTTAACTTGGACAATTGTGCGTCTCAACTCTCCCACCAACTTGCTTTTCAAGTTGATGTTTTTGTTCACAATCAACAAATCCACCGAACTATTCTGGATGAGGGAGCCTCAACTTGTGTCATGTCTTTGGCGTGTTGGAAAGGTTTAAAATTGCTAGCACTCAACAAATCCCCAATGATGTTACATGCCTTTGATGGGTGAGGTTTTCATCCCCATGGGCTTTTACAGTCCCTGCCCATCCAATTGGGTGGCAAAACTGTTACTGTCAATGTCGAGGTGGCCGATGCTCCCCTCGATTACAACCTGTTACTTGGAAGAAGTTGGTTTTATGCTATGACTGTCATTGCCTCGTTGATCTTTCGATGTGTACAATTTCCTCATCAAGGAAAAATTGTCACTGTCGATCAGTTGGATTTCTGTACAACCGATGCTCACGCTTCCGCTACCAACAATATTCCTTTCTTGGGAGACCACAAGATCACGTATGAAAGCGTTGGTGTTGGCTTACTAAAATATTCTAGCCTCATGGGTACCTTCCCTACACCACTTCCATCGACTACACATCATATTGCCACCATCGATATGATTTCGACTACAGCTTATCAATCTTTGGAATCATCTGACCCTTGGATTGTACCTCGTCCATTGAAATTCAATGCACTAGGTGACACCGTGCCACTTGCTCTAGCCGAACCATCATATGTTCCTACCCAATCCGCTTCTCCCTCATCGGATGACCAACATCTCTTGGCACCCGACAGTTCCTCACTGCAATCCCGGTTGAGTTCCTTGTCTTCTCCAATCGACTGCATTTCCCCAATTTTTCCTTTTGATGAATATATTCTAGAAATGATTTGCATTGACAAGTTACCTCGGGATAATAACCATCATTGATCCTCTTTTGTTCCTCTTCGTGAAGAAATTTGGGAAGATATACGCTCTATCTCACCTCCTGGTGTTGATTTTTCATCATCTCCCATGATTTCAACTTTCGATGATTTGGATCCGGTAGTGGACATGGTGATTTCTTTGGTAGGATTATTGGAGCCTGATCTCCTTACTCCTATCGCAACCCTTGACATGTGTTCCTTCCCGAGTGATTATCTTCCATCCAGTGAAGATCTCCTGGAGACCATGACCGATTTTTGTCCCTTGACATGGTATCCTTCCAGAGCATTATCCTCTTGGAAGCCATGATCAAGACGAAGCTACGAGCATAGTTTCTCTTCTCTATGGCAAGCTCGTTAAAAAAATGAAACAGAGGCCCTGAGCATAGTTCTTTTCCTATGTCAAGCTCATTAAAAAATGAAATAGTCACCTCTCTTGAACCTTCTTTTCGTCCACTCTTCTCCTTTTTCTCATCCAGTAAAGAAATTGGTAACAACCTCAAAGTCGGGGAATGAATTGAAGCTTGGAGGGCATGTCTCCAGCCTTTGATGATCATTTTGGAGTTAAGCCGCTAGATTTCAAGCTGGGGGCATACCGAGCTTAGTCTTTGTTCTTTCTCGTGCTCGTAAATACATGAGAATGCATCCGGGTAAACTTTTATCTCTTTTTTGGACCTGTATGGATACACGAAAAAGGAACCCCCTGGAGTCTTCTTTAAGCTCTTTTCAGACTCCTTAAACATGAAAAGATTTCCGAGTGATCTTGCTTCCTTTCCCACTCGTTAAAAGGTTTGAAAGGGGGTCTTTTGAGTGATAATTTATCTCTTTTTCGGCCTCACGAGACTAACATTACAAAAAAGGACAACATTGGAGTCATCTTTAAGTTCTTTTCAGACTCTCTAAACATGAAAAGATTGTCGAGCGACCTTGTTCTCTTCACACTCGTTAAAGTATTTGAAGAAAACGTCTGTTGAGCGATAGTTTATCTCTTTTTCGGTCTCATCCGACTACTTTACGAAAAAGGAACTGAGAGAGTTCTCTTTTAAGTGTTTTTCCAGACTCTACAATCATGAAAAACCTTCGAGTTTTCTGTCTTTGGACTCATTAAACAAACATCGATAGGCCCATACGGGACCAAACCCTTACTTCTTCCAGTTCGTTAAACAAAGGAAGAGGGACTTACCGAAGGTAAGTTATATCGAGCATGTGTTACCCTCCTCGAGCTCATTAAATCAAAAAGAGGTACTCATCTATCTGGATGGGGGAAAAAATTGAAAGAAGCGAGCCAAACAGTTTTTGAGAACATTACCAAGTAACTCTTATGGTCGCCCTTGAACACGACACCTTGTCTTTGCACGCATTTTAATCTGTTGAACCTCTGCACTGAGTCAATCCTTTGAGTTCCTTTTACTCCTTTGGGTCACTTGACGTAAGTCACATCATCCACTGCATCATCAAGTTTTGGTCCATGTCATGTTTTTGCTATCGTGCCTCAGTGTTCAAGGGAAGTATCTGCCTCGAGAGTCAGCCATCAAAAATATCTTGTTTCAATACTCGTGTCAGTCCATGTTCATTTGATCTACCAAATATATCTCTGTATTTGTTTCATGTTGTTGATGGGGGATACATCAAGGCCCTCCTTTGATGAGTCTATTCCTGTCAACTTCAACACATTATCCAGGAACTAGACTTAGAAACCAATTAGTACTTTGGGACCTGCATGCCTCAATGGCAGGCTCCTCATGTCCGATAGTGGGTTTACATCAATAACCTTTGATTGGATGATTCCACGGATGTTCAACTTCAGCTCATCCATTCACATTCGTTGGAATGTACTAGAAGTACCTTGGGAATCATTGACATCAATGGTGATCTCCCTCGTGCTTGTTAACAGTTTACATCATTGACCGGTAATCAAGTGGTTTCTGCCATGCTCAACATCAGGACATCTATTCACATGGTTAGATTCGTACTATATCGGGATTGGTAATAAGACCCTGGGTTGAGTGATCACTCTGATATGTACTTTGCCCAGGTTGCGACAGGGTTTCTCTTGAAAAAGGACACACATACTGTCACATAGATCCACTTTGTATTGGTCGTGGCTATGTCTTGTCATCTCGTAGATCCACTGTGTATTTTTCATGACTACGATTAGTTCAGGTCATGGGAGTATAGATCCACAGTGTACTTTCGGTGGCTATACCTTTTATCAATATAATTATGGATCCGCAGTGTATTTATGGCGGCCATACCTTGAAAGTCACTCAAGCATAGGTATGCATGCCTTGGGTTTGAAGCATGTCTTAATATTTGTTTGATGGTTGTGTGCAACTTCTGTCAGGTTCTCTGATTCCGTACCCTTGCTTGAAAGTCTGCAAAGTATTTTAGTTATCAGTTCTCGTCTTCTAAATTTATACTTTGGGGGGCAATCTGTTACACCTCAAAATTACTCCCTTCGCAAGTGTCGTCATTTCAAGTGTCGCAAGTGTCACATCTTGACCGCAAGTGTATAAGTGTTGCTAACATCATACTACCTTCTTTCCTATGTCATGCCTCCAACAACATGACAGGAACACTTAGGACACCTCAAAGATTAGTTGTGAAGAGGAGAAATTAGTCTACTAGAAGTACAAGTGTTTTGCCACTAGAAAACCCATTCAAAATGTGTTTTTGGAGAGGATCGCTCCCCCATATACTATTAGGGAGCGCTATAACACTCTGTCCACCCCTTTAGGAGAGCGTTATAACACCAATGCTTGCTGTTCTTCTTTCAAGGAGTGCTATAATGCTCTGATGTCCTTTTTTGAGGAGCGCTACCTATTCCAGATGAATTTTGGTTTGTTGAGAAGATTGAGGGAAAGATCCCCTCAATATATGAAGGTGGTTGGCTTCGAATCCTTGGTCAAGCCATGATCTTAGGGCAGATCCATAACTGGAGGAGGTAAATCCTCAACTTACCCCAAAGATATCTCAAGTAGTTGGGCCTCTCCAAGCCTATTTAAACATGCCTTTTCATGGTGAAATGGAGGAAAAAGTATTTTGAAGCATCCAAACTATGACCTCATGAAGAAGGTGTCTTTTGGAACATCAACATTCGGTGTGTGGATTGTTTGAGCAAGGTTTCGGATGAGGAAGGATTGACGAAGCTACTACACTCACATCTATGGATGTAAGCATTCTTCATTGTTGTTCTCTTTAATATAACATGCTTGGCCTGTTTCTTTCAGATATGTGTTTGATCTCACATGAATTTGTCTCTAATAGATAGGTCTATTTCGAACTAATCTCAATAGAGTGGGAAGTTGTTCGTACTTTTTTTTGTCTACATGGATTATTGAGGAGCATAAGATTGGAGCTCAACTCGGACCGTGCAGGGATAAACATCGATAAAAGGTACTTCTTTTCTCCTTCCTCCTCACATATTAGTTTATCTAGATCTAAAAGGAAGTCAGTGTCCATGATAAGCATATTCTATATTAAGAGTTAAGAGTCTAGCTCTCAAGAGGAGATCTACCTATCTGCAGGGAGATTTTCCTTCAACAATCACGTGTGTTGATTTTCCACAATCTTTTCCCCAATTTGAATACATGTTTGGGGAAGAGTTTCAGGAACAATTGGACCCATACATTTTTTCTTTGACATATTTCATCTTTGATATAGATGAGTCTGCCATGTCTTATACCATGCCATATGAGATTAGTCCAAGAAATTTTTACATATAAACTCTGGGCTAGATGTAGACCAACAAAAACAATTAGTAAGTATCCTTAAAGAAAAAAAAAGAGCATTCACCTGAGAATACACTGACATGAAGGGTATACACCCTGACACATGCATCCATCACATATATACCCAAGGGGGAAGTATCAACTGTTAGGCAACCCTGGAGAAGGATGAACTCAACACTCAAATATATAGTAAAGGAGGAGATCCAAAATTTATTAAATATCAAATTTATTTATCCCATCTCTGACAGTAAGTGGGTGTCCCCGCTTGTAGTGGTTCCAAAGAAAGTGACTGGGAAATGGAGAATCTGTGTTTATTTCTAGTAACTCAACAAAGCCACTCTAAAGGATTACTTTCCTCTTCCTTTCATTGACCAAGTTCTGGATACCTTGTTTGGAAAGAAGTATTTCTCCTTTTTAGATGGGTACAACGGGTACAATCAAATTCTCATAGCACCTGAGGATCAGGACAAGACAACCTTTACTTGTCCTTGGGGCACCTTTGCCTATAGGGTCTTACCATTTGGATTGTGTAATTCTCCTACTACATTTCAATGAGCAATACTAGGGATATTTGCTGATCTTATTCATGATTGTGTGGAAGTCTACATGGATGACTTCACAGTTTATGGAAACACTTACCAGAAAGCCTTAGATAACTTAGAAAAAGTCCTTATCAGATGCCAAGAAATGAACCTGTCTATAAGTCATGAAAAATGTAAAATGTTGTTTACTGAAGGAGTGGTTCTAGGACATCATGTTTCATCTGAAGGGATACAATTCGATCATGCAAAGATTGAGGTCATCGTCATACTTCCACCCCCCAAGACTCACAAAGAGGTGATAATATTTCTTGGACATGCCGGATATTATCAACGATTCATTGAAAATTTCACAAAGATTGCTGCACCCATGTTTGGATTGTTAATAAAAGATGTTGATTTTGTTAGGACTGAGCAGTGTCAAACTGCCTTTGAAACCCTGGAAGCTAAGTTGTCTGTGGCACCAGTTCTTAGAGGGTCCAATTGGACTCTCCCATTTCACATATCTACTGATGCCTCTGACACTGCAATAGGAGGGGTATTAGGGTAGAAAGAATACCAACAGTCCTATGCCATTTATTTTGTGAGAAAGAACTTGCCCCCTGCCGAGCTAAACTACATAGTTACCGAGAAGGAATTCTTGGCAGTAGTTCATGCTATCAATAAGTTTCATCATTACATTATAGGTTATGAAGTATTTGTACATATATATCATTCCTCCATTAGATTTCTCATGAATAAACCCATAGCTAATGGCCGAGTAACTAGGTGGCTCCTGCTATTGCAAGAGTTTAACATGACCATTCTTGACCGACCTGGAAAGGAGAATTTGGTAGTCGATTTTCTTTCACGAATAAAAAATGAGGATGATGATATTCCTGTAGATGATAGTTTCCTAGATGAGCACCTTTTTTCCCTCTCTGTAAATACCCCATGGTTTTCAGATATGGAAAACTATCTGGCTACTAGGAAGTTACCATCTCATTTTTCACCTCATGAAAAGCGTAAAATTATCATGCAAAGTGCTAATTACTCTTGGGTTGGCCATGAAATTTTTCGCACAGGTCCTGATTTGATTATTCGTAGATGTTTCCAAGAGGATGAGGTACCAAAAATACTATGAAGTTGTCATGATGGACCATGTGGTGGCCATTTTTCTGACAAACGTACAACATACAAGGTGTTACATTTAGGTTACTATTGGCCTAGCATTTTCAAAGATGTTGCCAAGTATGTGAGGAGTTGTGATAGTTTCCAAAGGATAGGAAGACCTACGTCAGCTGACGAAATTCCCTTGCATGCCCAAGTTATGATAAAACCTTTTGAAAAATGGTCCCTTGACTTTGTAGGACCAATTTCGCCCATGTCCCGCAAGAAGAACTATATTTTGGTTTGTACAGACTATGTCACCAAGTGGGTAGAGGCAAAAGACCTATTTAAGGCTACAAAAAAATTTGTTATTGAATTCATTTATGAAGACATATTTACCCGCTTCGGTGTCCCTCGTGAAATTGTTACAGACCAAGGCACTCAATTCACTTCCAAGCTAATGAAAGAGATAACAAAGAAATATGGGATTAAACACTGTAAATCTTCTCCATACCACCCGCAAGCTAATGGTCAGGTAGAGTCTACAAACAAAGTTATGGAAGCTATCTTGACCAAGACTGTTCAATTACATCACTGAGATTGGGTTGATCGGCTTCTAGAGGCTTTGTGGGCATACCATACCACCTGGAGAAACACCACTGGGCATACCCCTTATGAGCTAGTGTACGGGAAACAAGTACTTCTACCAATAGAATTCCAAGTAAGGACCTTCCATATTGTTGCATAATTGGGATTAAAATTAGATGAGTCTCAGAAGCAATGATCCCTACAATTGAATGAGTTGGATGACATCAGGAAAGATGCCATCCAACGAACAATATTAGTCCAAAACTAGAGGAGCAAGTGGCATGACAAGTTTATTAAGAAGAAACACTTCCAACCTAGTGATTGGGCTCTGTTGTTTGATTCTCGATTTAAAACCTTCAAAGTAAAACTCACCACACGGTGGTTGGGTCCTTCTGAGGTAGTCACTGTATATGGAAATGGAGCTGTGAAAATCAAAACAATTGATGATGGGCAAGTCTCCTTTGTAGTAAATGGACACCAACTCAAATTTTATCATAAGCCCATTTCCAAAGAACACTTTCTACAAGTCATGTCAACTGACAAGGCATTGGCCTTAATAGATGGGGAAGTGCCCCCTTGTTCTTGAATATTTTATGAATTTTCTACTGTACATATGTAAATAGTTTTTGAATTTTTTTAATAAGCAATTCTAGAGATTTCTGTAGGTATTTATTTCACCAGGAGTAGATAGTTTCAAGGAAATATAAAAGAAGGATTTTTCTTCAAAACATTGTTACACTTGAACCTTGTTGTTTGCTAAACATCAAATGAATATCGACTTGCAGTAATTAGCCACATTTTTGCAAAAATGTTCATCTTCTCTTTTTCTTAAGGCATTTTAAAAAGCAGTTTCTCTTGAAAATATTCACCACTATATAAGGAATTGATACCGTAACCATCAAACTTAGAGGTCTCTCATACAATTTTCCCAAGAAACCCGAGTAAGTGAGTAAAGTATCTTTATTAAAGAGTAACAAGGAGGTCTGATTAGTGGTTAGTCATGGAAACATCACAATAACTAAAGAAGAAAGTGAGTTGATTAGTCTGTTCTTTCTCAATGGTACCATCCACTACACACTAAGAAGCTTGATTATATCATATATTTAGATAGGCCACATCTTCTTAAGTACCCCTTACATCAGGACAATCACTAAGGAATATATAACAAAAATTCATCATATAACATAAATACCATCCCAATTAAAAAAAAAAGAAAAAAATAAAGGAAAAGTTGTTTTCAAAGCTATCCCCCCATCTTCTTTCATAAAGCAATCTTATACTAAAATCTTAAAAGATGGAGGGCCAGCCTCTGAGGGTGTAAGAGGCTAACCCATCGGGATATTGAATAGGTCTACTGGCAGCGGGTACCAACCTGTGGTATAACTAGGTAAACCCGCTAGAGTACTGAACAAGCTTGCTTGCAATGAGACATTCTACCTAGCGGGGATGGTAATCTGACAAAAAATAAATAATACATTTAAACTTGTCCTGATGTATGACATTACTTGTAGACAAAGCTAACATGAAGTATGTATGGTTAAGCTAAGTTTAATGAACTCCATAAAATTTCCATTGGGAACTAACTCTAAGACTATCTTGAAACTCTCTTGCCTACCTCTTCTTATCTATATATAGGATCTCTTATCTTATAGGTGGGGCCATCTTTTAACCGTCTCGTCAGACCAATATGTGAAATTTATCTCTACACTTAACAAGCTGTAAATCTTCGGCTATTGGGAGAACTGACTGGTTTCCTATATTTTTGATTGTGAGGTGTCACAATACTTAGGTGTGGGGGAGGGGTTCATGAGTTGACAAATGATCACTGCCTAGAGAAGTAAATCTTTGTAAAAATTTATGTATTGTTTTCATGATACAGGTTATTACATCARCAGTCATTTTATTTTTTGAAATGCTAAATCCCATGTGTGCTATAAATTGTTGTACATATCCTTAATAAACCACTTTATTGGTTTATTTTCGTTACAGGTTGTTCATTATAGGTTGAAATTACATGTCTTATGTGAGTGGATTGAGTAAGAATGGTGGAAAAATCAATAACAATGGAACACTCTGCCTCTGCTCTTAATCACTGTGACTGTCAAAACCATTTCAAGAGTGCAGGCTATCCATTACAGGAGGTAAAAATGCATTTAACACAGAAGTACCGTATGAAGTGTCATATGAGGTGTCGTATGAAGTGTTGTATGAGGTGCCGAACGAAGTACCATATGAATATACACACCAGTAACTATCCATAATTTCAGGTAACTGGGAATCAGTGACATTTAATTGAATTGGTTTAGGGCAATCAAGATTGAGGATGCAAACCTTAGACATTTTCACGATCAAATGTCAAAGTCAAAAGACTTGGACACAGATCTAACTTTGCATCATTAAGATTTCCCCCAAAAATGAGCCTTCAAATTCGAATTTTCTCACACATGGCAACTCATGCGCGCATGTGTGAAACCAATTCCACCCTAGGTGCATTCAAAAATGGGATTGGGTTATCCTATTATTCCAATTCACCTCTACCATTTGCACTTTCCCTTGCTTTAAATGCACTCAGCCTCTGTTTATTTGTTCCTCTTTTCAAATTACGCTCGGCCTTTGTTCAAATCGTGCCATTCCTTGGCTCGATTGCACCCTCTCTTGGTGAATTTCAATTATGTTCATTTCTTCATACCATCACAATGCCCAAACAGTATGAACCATCTTCCTACACAAGCCTCTTTTCTATCCCTAAGTTTACATAGTGCAGGGAGGTGTTTTTGTGCACAGGCTGGGGGCCATTTCTATCCCACTTGTAGGGCCATGATGATGGCACCTCAATGAAATTTTCCCTCAGTTTTGGTGGGAAGAAAACGTGCCTGGGGTCTCTCACCTTTGGGGTCGCAGAGGAATCCATAGCTACAACCACGAAGCTTCCAAGAATGGGATATAGATGGTTTAAAAACCACCACCTGCTGCGCTCAAGCTATAACAGGGTTTTTAAACCAGAATTCCAGAACATCTCTGGAACTAAAGAATACTCCAAGTACTGGATAAAAGAGGAGCTTATCAACCCTCTCATAGTCATCACTAGTTTGATCACATGTGAAGGTAGATATTCCACCTTTAAAGCTTGTCATTTTAGATTGTTAGCTCACTTCCAGTTCAATAAACCATTGAATTTTCCCTTCTACTTTTTGAAGATCTTGGAAAAGATGTCCTCTCAAGTGAGGAAGAATTTATCCAACCCCCACAACAACCTATTTCACCATGGCCCGATCAAACTCCTTTTTTTAGTCGAATTGGAAAAACAGGGCAAACTTGGGATGCATTCATTTATCAATTTGCAAACCCTCACTTCACAATCAAGACTAGAAAAAATACATTGGATCTAAGGACTATTTCTCCATCCAAAACCCACTCTCCAAGGAATCCAAACCCTCCTACACAAACCATTTCTTAACCGGAACAAAAATTCAATAAGCTTGTTGAAACCCCTGCAGCCTCATCGAGCAAAAATACCAAGAAGCCTATTGTTAACCCCCCGATGCCTTCAATATCTCTTGATCCTAAACCCAAAAATATCCAAGAAGTAATTCAACAAGACTTTCCTACAGTTCCCACCAATAGGAGAGGAGCTAATCGATTCAATAGAGGACCCTTTCGAAAGAGTACCCGGAGCACAAGAGGAAAACCTTATGCAAAATCCCTGACTACTTCGAATCTTATCCAAGTTTCCTTTGATCTTGAGAGTCCTCGTAAAATACTTAGGGAAGTGACCATATATGAATTGAAGCTGCAAAGAAAGACAAAATATGAACCTAACTCTCCTCATTAACCCCCTATTACTCCTACCTCACCGACGCCTACCCCAGATCCTAAGAATTATAGGCACTCTACATATTTCAAAGGATCCAAGCCTTCCTCTGAGATAACTGATCCTGCTCCAACCATCGATAAGCTACAAAAAGAGAATTTTCAGCTGCTGCAACAGTTGGAAGATAGGAAGAATATGGACACACATCTTCACCACGATAATGCAGTCCTCCAAGAAAAGGTGAATTCCCTTCAAAGATTGGTTGAATAGATGACCAAATCCAACCGCAACCTTAGGGCACAATTGAAGCAACATGGGAGGCACAAGATCAAATCTTCACAGCAAGAAGGAGAAGCTTCTAAAGCTGATCCTCCTCAACAATCTTAGTCATGAGGGGCAATTTATTTTTGTTTGTAGTGGGACCTAGAAAATATTAGGTGTGGGGGTAATGTTGGGCCCACGATATGATTGATTTAATGATGTTAATTAGATCCTTTTTGGCTGAATATGTATATGTGTTGTACCTTGACCAAGTTTTGGAGATCCTTGGTCAAGTTTGACCTATTTTGGGACTTCAACAGGCTGTCGAAGGTGGAGCGCAAGTCGAAGTGAAGATCGCGGGATCTTGACCCCTTTTTTAGGGATTTTTGGGTTTTGGGCTTATGTAATGAGTATGGGGATGTTGGCCTAAGGGTTTACCCATGCTTAGGCCTCTCTTGTAATGTATAAATAGATAGCTAGGCGATGAAAGAAAAAGGGTGCTATGCTAAGTGGTAAGACACTAGACACGAGAACTATGTGTGTGATGTTATGCTAAGTGCAAGTGATGTTGTAAATGCTTTGTGCATACTGTGTGAGGCTTGCAAGACTAAGTGCAAGTGACCATAAGAGACTATGTAAAGGCTTTGTGTGGTAACCTAGATCAGGAAAGGAGGATTTGGCGGGGTGTGCATAGATATCCTGTCCTATGCGAAGTAAGATCTTTTGGCCCTGTGCATGTAGATGATTGACAAAAGACAATAAAGAGAAGAAGAGTTGGTGGACGTAGCCCCAGGTTGGGGGTGAACCACGTATATCATGTGTTGTGGTTGCTTTGTGCACTATGGTTTTTTTATTGTTCATATATGCTTAGTGTAGTAATGTATGTTTAGATGTATCTGATATGATAGATTAGTGCTTGGTGATGTAAATAAGTACTAGATATGATCTATTTTGATGTGCTCAGTGATTGAATGTGTTGAATCTTGTTGAATACAACGCTGCGTTGTAATTAGGGTTTATCTGCGCTGTAGAAAAATGATAAGTACTAATGAATGACAACTGCTAAGTGCTATGTTAAGGTGTTGTAATCACAGATCTGTGTCCCAGCTAGGTTGCAGACATATGAGTCCTGCAACCACCCCTACCTCTACCTCAGGTGAGACTTCATTTGCTTCGCAGGTGTTGCCGAAAGGGCCGATAGTTAGGGTTTTGTTGGTGTGATGTTGAACCATTGAACCCTGGGTCTACCCCTGTGCCAACAAATGGTTTCATTACTGAGACTTGAAATTGTGATTGCTAGAACTGAGGAAAATAAAGAAATCTCTTTGCGTAGATCTGTTGCTTTAAGTGTGCAGTATTCTACTTGACTGCGAAGCTCTGTGCTAAGAAAGGAATCAGATCTTTAGAAAAAGAGGTAAGATTAGTGAATTTTTTTGTCAAAAAGAGGTAAGATATGGAAGCTTTGTGCTCTGTTAAAGGTAAGATAAGTGATTTTTTTCTTTCTTTCTTTCAAGAGTATGGATCTAGGTATGCTAGATAAATTTTGTCCTAGTCTGAAAACTAGGGCACAACTAGAAGAAAGAAGGTTTTATATGAGTAGATATAATATAAATAATGAAATATATGTTATTCCTATGAATAGAAATAATGTTTGGACTAACAAATGGATGCAGGATCGCATGAAGAAATTTCTGCAGGTTAACCACCATGATCCTAGTGCATAGCACAAGAAAGGCTGGGGATCATTTAAGAGAAAGAGAGGATTAACTCTTTGTTACAATTGCAGAAGACCGAGACACCTTGCTAAGGAATGCCTTGGTAGAAGACCTAGTTGTCTTTATTGTAAATCTATGGACCATGACGTTCTAGATTTCCCTAGAATGATTTCTAAGGTTGAAAGAATGAATATGAGACAAGAAAACCCAGAGGAAGACCAAGAAACTGAGACCATGGAAAAACCCCAGAAAGAATCAGAGACTGTATTACTACAAATGAAAGAAACCCTGAATGACCACAAAGATATCAACTTATCAGAGATCTTCAAAGAGAAAGAGTGCCTAGAAGCAAGAATAGGAGACTTTGACATAGACTGTGTTCTAGATGAGGAAACACATGTGAATATTATGACAGAAAGCACTTGGGAAAATTTAGGAAATCCTGCTACGATTCCTTCATTGGGAGGAATAGGATTATTTAGAGGAAAACTGATAACCCTATGTGAAATACTTACACATACATTTATGAGTGTTCATGGTACTTTGACAAAAGAAGAATTTGAGATTGTTAAGTTTGTTGAGAACAACGCCCCATTTGCTATACTACTAGGAAAAACTTGGATTGAGAAAGATCAGCCCCGAAGAAAAGAGGAGGAAGCTCTAGAACAGAAAAATCAAGAACTAAGAGACTTCATGGCTAAGATAATAAAAAACTTACTGGAAGAACAAGAAAACCAGTCAAAGCTACTAAGGACCATAAATCTAGATGTCGAAGTTGAAAGAACACAAGAAGATTTGAAACATCTGTCTGTACAGGAGAGTAGAGCACCTACCCTAAACAAAGAATAAGTTTTTCCCTTGAACCTTAGGAAATACCACCAACATTACGAAGTTACTATTCCAAGAGGAGATAAGAATCAGAATGGAAAGAGGAATACTGAGATGTAGATCACAGGGAAGAAGGATAGAAAGCTCAGCAAGAAGAAAGCAAAGTTGGAGAAATTACAGGAAGTTCTAGAGAAGACTTCACAGAAGGAAGGTCTCCATAATTTGAACTTCACCGGAATATCAGAGCAGTTCAGATTGTCACTTCTCCATGGCAGAGCGATATGATCATTGGATGCATTATAACCATTAGATTGACATTCCCAAACGGTTAGAAAAATAGTTATGATCAGAAATCTCGCCATCAGACCATTGGGACCGCACCATAACAAACAAAACTGCATTGATGAAGGCCTCTTGTCCATTGGAGGGATCCATTACATTGTTGTCTACTTATTCCATCGACTGTTGCGTCTAGAAAACTTTCGCGAATTGTATCCGAGCCAACAAGAGAACTCATTGTTAATGTGTTGTTCTTACTGAGACTTCGCTACCTGTTCTATTTCATTGAGCATTTTTTCATCGACCTGAGTTATCCAATCTAGAGAATGCATGTCGGACAAACTCAATGCCATAGAAAAGTATGTCAAAGAAGTTCTAATCGAACTTATGGATAAGAAGGTGATGTCCGTTGAAATTCAATATTCACTGACGAGAGGAGTGCAAGCCTCCCCATCGACTGCTCGCGGATCCGGACCATCCTAAGTTGCGACCGAGAAAAGAACCAATAATCGAGATGACTTGGAAAATGTGAATTTAATCCCATCCATCCTGCCCGACTACATCCCGCCTCTGGCCGACACGGTGATTCGTGACAGTGTCCCCAGGGACTTTGACTACACCTTGGTTATTGTGTACCTCCCGAATGGGATACGCATAGGAAAACCATAATTGGATAATACCATCACATTAAATATCAACGAATTCAACTTAGGATATTGCAAGAACTTCAACATGCTTGCCCCTCACAGGTATTTCACTAGGACGAAGGGGAAGAAGTTGAGCATAATCCCCCAACCATGGACTATGGACCTCGGGTAGTCCACTATTTTGGACATGATGAAAATAACCCATTTTGGAAGGCACCAGGAGGTTAATGCATGTGTTAAGATCCTGCTGTCGATCTTCCATGGTGGCTACCTATGGCTAGATAGATGCATCACCGTCGATCTAGCACTGATCCATCGGATCACCGGATTGAGCATGCAAGGACCAGACCCATAAGACTTTTACCTAGGAAAGACTACAGATTGCACCCTGACGCAGAAGATTAAATATACATATGAGGATGTGGAGAAGGGGAAGCGAGGCTACAAGGTAGCCTCCATCCAGAATGGCACAATGCACCTTGCTTTCTAGTTGATTGCTGGTAAGCTAGTCTAGAAGAACAAACCCACACATGTCACAGGGTTTGTTGTTGACCTTGCAGGAAAATGCGTGGATGGGATACAAATGAACTGGGAAAAGTACTTGGTTAACAAATTAGACCAAGACTTCTGTGAAGCTAAGGATCAGGGCTATGAGTTCCATTTTAGTTGACTGTTGATCCTCATCGTGTTCATATCTTGGGAGATGTCAGAAGGTGCGACCTTCCCTGAAATAGAGCCATCTGAACCCTTAGCCGCGAAGTTCACCATGCTCTGGTATTCGAGCGATATGGGAAAACAATGGTAGTCAAACGCAGTGTTCCACACCTACTACCTACAGTCAAAGAGGGCTATTGAGGCTGTTCCTCGTATGACGCCGAACACCCTGCACAAGTTCATGCCATTTGTAAAGTTCCACGAAGACAAACATTTTATTTATATCACTGCGTGTGGAGATGAACACAAAGAATTACTACAAAGTTATTACAAACTCATAGAGGAGGACCTAGAAGAAATAATTAAGGAATGGCCTTCAGAGGCCCTTATCCCTGTTGACCCCGCAGAACTGTCCGACCCCAAACTAATCAGAAACCCGATGGTGACTCGCGAAGGGTATGATACACCTGGAACTAGCAGAAGGATGAAGACAGAAGAGGCACATAAGCCGAACAATGCATCCGAAGAGACTAATTCAGAATCACCTAGCGGAGGAGGTGATGACGAAGTAGACAAAGAAGAGAACAATGGAAAAGAAGATCAGCAGAAGTAAGGCGAAGTAACACCAGCACAAAATCCCCATGATGACGTAGAGCCATCTAACAAAAGAAAGGTTTCTCCCATGAAACCCACATCGCAGAAGAAGTCAAAAGATAGTAAGACTAAGTTGCAGACTATGCTCACGTTCAATGACTTCGACTTCATCATATCATTTGTATCATATGCCTCAAAAGATCTTTTGCAGAGAAATGAAGCTAATCAAGAGACCATGTATGAAATAATTGAAGCAGAACTGTTAGGGGTACATCAGGCCCTTCACTCCAGTTGCGCAGTGTCCACTGCACCCCCACCATCAGAAGAAATAGAGTTGGGAGATGAGCCTGCCCAACTCCGCAGACTAGCTGATGCAACCAAATCTCACCTTCGTCGCACACAAGAAGAAACAAAACAAGCCACAATGGCCCTGAAGCAAGCACAAGAGGAAGTGAGAGAGAAACGTCGAGTTGCACAACAGGAGAAGGACGACCTCCAAACAAAGTTTGAAGAGGAGAAAGTGCAGATCCAGCATGAGAAAGAACAACTTCTCTTGGAGTAGGTTGAAGTAAAAGAAGAATCCAGTAGAGCACTTCACTCTGTGATGGGCTTAGAGAAAAAGGAGGAAGACCCAGTGGATCATCAAGTAGCGCAGCTTGCTGAAGCCATCCAACAACTTCAATAGAGAATAACATATCTAGAGCTACAAACAATACCAAGTACTCCACAATACGTGCGAGACCAAAGAGAAGCCACTGCCTAGAGCGCAGTTGAAAGGATCAGAGAATTAGCTTTGGAATGTAAACAAATTAGCAGTAGAAGTGCGCAGACTTACGAGCGACTTACTAAGGACCCTGAACTGAAGACACTGGAGTCACAACTCCAAGAGGAAAATAAGAAAGCGATGAAAGTACAGGTGCAATTGAAGCTCCTGTCAGCAAATGAAAGAATGAAAATATCCTAGGAACAACGCACTTCTCAATAGCAAGTCCATACCATATAGAGAAAAGTCATGGAAGTGACTCAGAGGCTCCAATCAGTCTAGGATGAAGCTTGCCAACTGTTTGAGGAGATTGAAGGCCGAGGAATAGAGCTAGATTAAGTAGTCACTTCATTAGAACAATGCTTAGAGGGACCTGTGAATGAGACAGTTATTCAAGAGTTCACCAAGAAGGATGCCTTGGTGAAGCAGCAGGTCGAAGTAGCTTGATCCAGGCTCAAGGATTTTGAGGCAGAGCTATCTAGATCAGAGTGACTTGGGATGAGTCACAGGTGAGTGTTGGGGGTCTGTTGGCCCTTGACCAAGTTTTGGATATCCTTGGTCAGTTTTGACCTATTTTGGGACTTCGACAGGCTGTCCAAGGTGGAGCGCAAGTTGAAGCAGAGATCAC
>ML844562.1:10131-37550 GCA_009831015.1 Picea engelmannii | reverse complement strand
CCAGCCAATTCAATTCATGGGAGAAGTCAGTCATGTTATTGTTTTCTGCCTTCACTGCCTCACCTACTACACAGTTTTGACGTCAATAACCATTTTACTATCCATAAATTTCTCAAGGCAGATCCACTACAGGAAAGCTGCAAACAACTGTCAATTCTGAAGTCTCTTTCCACCGAATTCAACGTGAATCCATCTACCCAGAACGGGAATTAATGAAATAGTTTGGGATCCGTGAAGAATTAATAGTATACCTATGAAAGCCTCGCCAACCACTCCAAGCCCATCTTCTACGTACACCGGAATTACATCACCCGCTCACACGTAAACCTAAATTCTGCTTCGTGTGGCTCAAATTAAGAATCATTCTTTGCTTTGGCTTTTGATATTCTCACTCCATTAATACTGAGACATGATTTGATTCATTCCTGTCAGCAAAAGCATACTTTTAATGCCAATCTGTGCGCTGATTACAGATATTGTTTCACCACATGTTGTTTACAGCGGAACTTTTGCTGTGATGCACACAATCACTCCGCCTTCTCTTCCATTCTCCTCGACCTCGTAGACACGGCCATTAAATTACCAGCTAAAAATCTGAATGAATCACCACCGTAATTCTAACCAATTACGTCTGTCTGAATCACCATTACAATTCTAAAACATTACGTCTACGGTGTTCAACTCAGAGTCAGCATGAATCACTTCCATAATTCTAACGGCTTTGTTTAAATGTTCTACTTTGGGGTAGTCATTTATGGGTATACTAGCACAGCCACATGATTGCTCCGGATGAACGTCTAAAAACTTAGTGAAGCAATTGAACTTGAATGGAACTTGACAATGAGGTGTTTTATACATCTGTGTTAATTAGATAAAATGCAAGAAAGTTATGAACATGAAATCTTGTTCATTGATTTAGGAGGATGACTAAGAATATGCGAGCATCTTTAATTGTTAGCGATAAGATTAGTTTTTATACTTAAAAGATTATTAATTGTGTCCATCTTCAATAGGTATACACCAGTATTTCAGTTGACGTCCTTCACGAGGCAATTTGCGCGTCAAATATAGTGAAAATTTTGAAGAAACTGTCAACATTCTTCTCTATATGCGTCAAAACGGACATATGAAGTGTGGAAATCATCAAATTTGACGGGTTGATTGGATTTGAAATTCCAAACTCTGGATAGAGGGGCATTTTGGTTTGTGCACATCTTTCCTTGGCATTTTCATTATGGCTTGTTGCGATTACATCAGCTTTGTCTATCTATCCGTCTTTCTGAGAATGGAAACTTGAAGATAGATTGAGTTTGGTTATGGAACACTCAAATTGTATAGACTCAACAACTCAAATTTGCAATTCCAACAATTCTTAACTAGATTTCTAGTAAAATTGATCAGAAAAAAATTCCAAAACACTTTAATTATAACTAGGGTGTTCAACTCCACTCATATCGGATGACACATGGCTCCATTAGCCAAGGCGGTTTGGTAGCTGGCACTTGCTCCAACCTTGGATGGAAGCTCGACCAAGCATGATGCGCAGAGGACGACGCACAATGAGGAGGGGTACAACTCTTGGATTTCTCTCGGAGATGATGGTTATGAACTCTTCTATGCCTATCAATGACCTGAGTGGTTCCATCATGACCGACATTATGTCTGAGTGTGGGATGAGGCTTCTAAAGTTCGGCAAGATCACGCCTTGGTTCATTCTTGTTGCCTTTGTTCCTCATTCTACTTCAGTGTGGGGAGGTTTGCAATCATGGTCTCGTTATTCATGGCATCGAAAGCAGAGCCCTCGATTTAGTGTAAAACAAAGGTTGCTCTCGTAGCTGAAGAAGCAAAGTGGAGCCCTTGATTGAGCGTAAAATGAGGGTTGCTCTCGCGGTTGAAGCGTGTGCATTATCAATTTGATGTTGACCCAACATACAAGGAAACAATGTCGATTATGGAGGAGGAGGTTAGGATTGTGCATGCTTATACAAAAGACGAGGTCATGGACAGGCAAGTGGGGAACATCATTCCTGGGTTGCACCAAGAACAGAGATACCAAGTGATGGTGGTGCAGGGTATGAGGCCACACACGCTGGAGTTCAGGAAATTTATTCAAAGGTTGGATGCCCTAGAGTGTCAAACTAGTGTGGAGATAAGGATGTCAAACCACTGTGGTGATAAGGATGGTCTCATGGCTAATTAAAAAGCAGGGTGATGTCTTTCTGTTAAGAACCCAATACTGAATACCAAATATCACAACAGATCCAAAGATATCTGAATACAATCACCACATAAGATATATAAAACCATATATAAAACCACAACTTTATTATATCAAACCCTTGAGGTAGGGCAACACCATACAATAGATCCTATTATGGAAAGGATCCTCTCTTGTTCACTTGCCTCTTCAAGGGGGCATCCTCCTATCGAGCTACTGCTCCAAATACACTAATTCTCTTCATGTCCCATTACATTGCTTGAACCCCTTTATATAGTGCTACCATCACCTAAAAACATTCTAGAGAAGGAATCTTCTAGAAGTAGAACCTTCTAAGAAGTCCTCTTACATTTATTATATCTAATTACTCATTTATTATATCTAACTACCATAGTGGGCCTTATTTAATAATATAGTGGACCTAGTCCACCTTACATTGAATGACCTCCACTATTATCACTATGGGCCCTCTGGCCCCCCCACTACCTCTCTAGCTACCTTACACTTTCACCTAGCAAACGATGTTTTTCAGCTAGCAAGCGACAAAGAAACACCTTCGAGTTCTCGGTCTCCCCCTCCACCAACTCAACCCGATTCTTCTCAACGCAATGGTGCTCCTAACGTTTAAGATTTAGATGGATGACACTATTTTTTTCTTCAAATCTTCACCACATGGGTTTGTTAGTTTTAATTTTGAGAGTGTTCTTAGTAGATAGATATTTCCATATACTCTTTATTAGTCTCTACCATGGGACTAATAGCCATGAGTTTGCTTTTGATGTGACATTAATTTACCTTTTACCATAAATTTGTGTATGCAATGTAATGTTTAACATAGGAAAACAAATATATATTTTTGGATATAATAAAAAAAAATTTGTTTCTCATTTCTAATTGGTTGATACAATTGAAGTGTTATTGCTCCCTTCAAGTTTTTCAATATGTAGAATTAATTACATAATCAATTAATTTCACCAATCACCACATCTAAATATAAAAAGTTGTACCATGTATTTATTATTATGCATTAGTATATTCATATTATATTTATTATTTAATATATGATTTATTATTATATGTATATTATATTTATATTATATTTATGAATATTATAGTTCCATTCACCTTAGGTTCATTATACATTTTGAATAACAAACAACCCTCAATTATTATCTTTTGACAAAAAATATTCATTACTTGTGCATTTAGTTATATTAAGTTTCATTGGCACAAGCCTCGGCTCCAAAGCCACTACCGGCGCTGGTTTCTTGGCAGATTTGGATAGCCCGAAATTATGCCATTTTTTACGCCCGTCCTCCTTCCCAACAACAGGTGTTTCATAATGTCTTGGTTACCTTCACCTGGAAACAGCCTTTACAAAGACAGCCTAAGCTTGATGCCTGTGACATACATTTATTGGCTGGCTATTCTGTAACCTGGTTCGATGGGGCCGCGCGGTCCGATGGTGGATTTTGTGGGGCGGGGGGAGTCTTTAAATCTCACCCATCTAGGATCACTCACTGGTATTTAAACTGTGGTGTTGGGACAAACAATAAAGCTGAATTATTGGGCTTATGGGCAGCCCTTTATCTAGCTTCTTGTTGGTCTCTCAGTCATCTTTTTGTTCTTGGTGATTCGCGCATTATCATAGATTGGATTTCACAAAAGACAACTTTACATACAGTTCACAATGATAGCTGGAAGGTCAAAGCGTTGGAGCTGTCAAAATCTTTTACTGACGTTAAATTTCTCCATATCCCTAGATCTCTCAACAGAGAAGCGGACGCCCTCTCCAAAAAGGCCTTACAGGGTGCTGTTGGACGCCTCACGGTTTTCCATAAGGATAGAGGGGTTGTGAGCCCATCCACATCTATAAATGTGTTTGAATGATGTGGGATGATATCTTCTTTTTGCTGGGGACCTTGAGGTTGTATTGACTGTCTAATTCTTCCCTCTTTAGGCTGTTTATTGTCTGCTTCTTGCCGATTATTGTTCCTTCCGTTTGGTGGACTGTTCGGATTTCGGTTTTGATGGCAGCATAGCTTTGTAAAAAATTTATACCTTTTATAAATTGGAGCAATTTTCACTTGGAAAAGTTTCATTGTTCAACATGTATTACCCAACTAACTCTGTAGGGACTGCGTTGCCATGCAACCCTTGTTTTATATATCTTTTTTAAAGTTGATCTCGTTAGACCAACATACTTTTAAGTCTATGTTAAACATATAACGCAACTACTAAATATGATGGAATCTAATATATTATTTCTTTTATATATTAATAGAAAAACTGCTTACTTACACACACAAAAAAAATTGTAATATTTAACTATGTATGAATCACCCCGTAATCTACCTAACTAATTCGTTATGTATGAATCACCCCGTAATCTATCTAAGTAATTCCTTATGTATGAACAAAACAAAATTAATCAACTTTATCTATTGAAACTTTTTTGGAATCTTAACGTGGGACGAAATAAATAATTCAGGTGACCAAAAAGGGTCAAATTCACTTAGTGGTAAGATATGAAAATATAGAGTCGGCGATATTCCGTGTTCGTTGACAAATTTATTACGCAGAAAGGCGTACACCTATTGATAATGGGCACAATTAATGATCTTTTAGCCTTATTTAACATTAAACCCTAATGTGATGGCTATGCATTGAAGATGCTGGCATATTCTTAGTCGTCCTCCAAAATCAATGGATCAGATTTATTGTTCATAACTTTCTTGCATTTATTAAGGCATTCGTTAACATGTTTACTTTTTAACATTTACCTAATCACATTAAAAAATTACTGTAAGGATATGTAATTGTCACGTTTCATTTATCAACCTAATGCAGCCAAACGTTTCATATTACGACACACGAATTACCACAAACGTTTTATATTGAGAGCACACGTTCTTAGTGTATTGGGAACACACGTTCTCAGCCGCTACCTTTCGGCGTTCTCAGCCGCGAGTTAGCGGCTGTGCTAGTAAAATAATCCATTTTCAATAATAAATTTATATAGAAATGTTACGTTTCAAAATTATATGCGTTTTGAAACTTTATTTCTAATTTTTTCATTTTAAACTAATTCATTTAGAATTTCTGATCAATCAAAACTCCACTTCTTAAATCATCAAAATCCCATGAGAAGGAAAATTACTGCACATTTAATCAACCGCTAAAAATAATCATTACTTTTTGAATTATACTAGCATTTGAGTATAAGTTTATGAAACAAGACTACTAGGTAGCATATACATGCCGAATATAATAATGAAAGTATTGTTTAAGGAGATAGGGAGAAAAGGAGTAGGCATGAAATGACTAGATGACAAAAATATTTATTACAATAACATTGGGGGAAGTGAAGGCAGCAATAAGACTTCAGAGTTTTTGGCCAATAAGATATCAGATAAATGAGATTTAAAATTTAAAATTAATCATTATTTTTTTAAACTTTAGATAAACGGGTGTATATTTTATGGTCAACCATGAACTAATAGAAAGTCAAACCTAACTCAACACTATATACCATGCCTATAGGCAGGTATAATAAGAGATTTTTTCAAAGACATTTTTCTTTTTTATATAATCCAAGTATTCTAGAAGTTTTTCAGGGTACTAAATTTATATTGTTGAATTCTAGAAAAAAAAAACATTTCATAAAACAACTAGACAAGGCTTTTGATTTTAAACTTTCAACAATAAATAAATGTTTTCAACCTTGAAATTGGTGAATGAAATAATGAAATAGTTTTAGGGAAAAGAAACTACGATAATTATGTTATATAGCCATATGGCATTAGTCTGCATTAACTGAGTATACGTACTTCTTGCGCTATATAGCCATATGGCATGACATTTTTCCAGTGTGTTTTCTTTTTATGGAAATATAAAAAATATTGGTATCATTTTGATGTGGTGACAAGGAAAATAGTTTGTTTATTTAATGAATGATATAAATAAACAAGTGTTGCATAGCAGCGTCGTCCCTGCCAGGCTGGACGCAGAGTAAACGCATGGGTAGCAAGTTGCAGTACACGTGGTATTCTTGGATTAGTTTTATTTGAAATTTATCAAAAAATATTAATGTTTGGTACATAACCAATGCAACCCAGCAATTACGGAGTGGCGTGTAGGCGAAGTCGCGGGTTCATTTTATTTAACAGTTATGTCATATATAGTTTGCAACGAACAATTCCTTCATATACATGAGACTGAGTAATTTATAGAATATTATAACATTGTATGAAGATTTTGATGTCAAGGGTGTTCGATGATATACTTTTTGCACCAAACAGTTATGTGATATACATTTAATGATTCCATCATATACATGAGACAATAATTTATAGAATATTATAACATTGTATGAACTGAGCTGCCCTGAGGGGAAACCAGCTCAACCAACCGAAGCACTTCATAACTGAAGTGTACACTGTTACTAACACAAAAAGAGTTCAAAACTGTGGCCCGTAAGGGTGGTTGTTACAACTGTGGAAAGTGTAGACAACATAACTATAGTAACCATGGACAAATGCATGAAAGGTCAACATGCATATGACAAAATAATAGAGGAAAACAATAGATAGATCACTGGTATGGGTTGTAGTGTTGCGACGGGGCCATGCAGAAGGCGGCAAATGTCGTGTCGCCAGGAGGAGGCGACTCCTCATCGAATGGTGTCTGGTTCAGTTGCATGGTGTCGTCCATTTGTGATGCCACGTGCTCTTTCTTCTATTTCAGTGCCAACACTGGTGCGGAGGTTGTTGTTGGTTGGGATATTGTTGCTTGGCCTGCCTCTGGTGGGAGGTGATGAGCATCCTGTAACGCGGAGAGAAATTGTAGAAGTTGAGAGGCTTTGTTGTCCAGGGCCTCTAGGCGGAACCGGAGGTTGTCCATGTTCCGGCGTAGGTCGAACACCAGGCTCTGCACCAGGGCAAGGGACACAGCAAGGGGCGTGAGAGAAGCGTGAATTTGAGTGGATTTTGCCAAGGACGAGGAGGAGGTGGTTGAAGAGGAGGAGGATAGCAGTGAGGGAGTAGGCGGGGAACGAATGACCAAGGGGGGTTGATTTGGCTGGCAGGACGACCCGTGTTTTGATTTCCCTCGTAGCTGGGGCATATTCGGGACAGTGGGAGAGCGAAAATGTGCCAGCAACAGAGTAGGAGAGGAAAAAAGCAGAGTAGGGAAAGGCTGGGCAGGAGGCGGAGCTCTAAGAAGAAAAACTAGGAAAGAATGAGCCATCTGGAGTCGATGGAGCAATTGAAATAGGCTGGGGAGCTGGTGAGTTTCCATAAATGGCCGCACACACAGATTAAAGGCCCAACGAGTTTCGTTGAAAGGATGTGAAGGCAGAGTAGGGCGCACTCAGAGTAATGGCGCACTGCCTCGAGCACGTTGAAGTTAAAGTCAGGAGACACGTGGGCAAGGAGTTGAAGTACATGGGTACGTGGGCAAAAAGCGAAAAAAATAGTTTTGTGATATACAAAGTGACAACTGGATTTGTGGACTATTAGAATTTTAAGGGCATCGTATACAAAATAGTATTCTTAACATATGTTTTACATACAATCATGGATAAAAAACACAAAAAAATTAGTAGTAACGTTTGTTACCTAGGTTCCTGGAGAAGTGTTTGGTGCAGAATTGACATGGGTTTTCGGGTTGTCGGGGTGTTGAACTGAAAATTGGGCTTCTTTTGTTCTGCGGTCTACAAATAGCATGGACACTTCCGTGATATACAAATTAACAAGCGGTCCTACGGATTATTTAAATTTTTGGATCGCGGGTTCTGGGGCTGTCGTGCTGAAAATTGGGCTTCTGTTCTTACCCGAATAAGTTTTCCATTTTACATATGCTGGTGGACACAAAAAGAAAAAACAATAGTATTGACGTCTGTTACATAGGGTGGTGAACATAAGTATGAAAATAATGGTCTTCCTGAATTAGTTTTCTTAAAAAGAGCGGGTTCTTGACTTAGCTAGTTTTTGGATCGCAGGTTGTCAGGCTGGGGACCTGTTGTTCTGTGGTCTACAAATAGCACCTAGACTTCCGCGATATACAAATTGACAAGTAGTTTTGCGGACTAGTTGAATTTTTGGATCGCGGGTTCTCGGGTTGGCGGGCTGAAAATCGGTCTTCTGTTGTTCCATGGCCTACAAAAATAAAATAAGTGATTTGATGAAGTAGATATATAGAGCATGCACGGAAGCTTCATTCCGGGTTGTCGGGGTTACGGGCTGAAAATTGTGCTTGTGTTGTTCCATTGCCTACAAATAGCATCGAGAGTTCCGCGATATACAAATTGAGAAACTATTTTGTGGACTATTTGAAATTTATGGATCGCGGGTTGTCGGACTGGCGGGCTACAAATTGGACATCGGTTGTTCCATGGTCTACAAATAGCAACTAGAGTTCCGCGATATACATATTGACAGTCGGACTTGCGGATTACTTGAAGTTGAAGTCGCTCGTGTCGAATAAGCAAATTGAAATAATAAACTGAATAACTTATTTTTGTATCGATAAAATAATTTATAATTAAATAAAGCAAATTTAGCATTCTCGAAATCAGTTTTCCTTTTTACATATGCGGGTGGACAAAAAAAGAAAAAAAAATAGTACTGACGTCTTTTACATAGGTTGGTGAACATAAGCATGAAAAAAATTGTGTTGCGGAATTAGGCGAGTTATCGTGTTGCGGACCTTAAATGCGGGCTTTTGTTGTTCCTTGTGCTACAAATAGCAGGTAGAGTTCCGCTATATACATATTGACAATCAGACTTGCGAAGTATTTGAATTTGGAGAGGTTCGTGTCAAATAAGCAAATTGAAATAATAAACTCAATAATTTATTTTAATATCAATAAAATCGTTCATAATTAATTAAAACAAGTTTAGCATTTCTGAATTAGTTTTGCTTTTTACATATGTTGGTGGACAAAGAAAGGAAAAAAACATAGCACTGATGTTTGTTACATAGGCTAGTTAACATAAGCATGAAAAAAAAAAGTTGTTGAATTAGTTTCTTTAAAAGAGCGGGATCTTGAGTTGACCAGTTTTTGGATTGTGGGTCCGTGTCCTACAAATAGCACCAACAGTTCCGCGATATACAAATTGACAATTGGAGTTGCAGACTATTTGAATTTTAAAGGGCTTGTGTTCAAAAAAATTAGCATTCGCGAATCAATTTTCTTTACATAGGCATATAGGGCGGTCGACAAAAGAACCAAATAGATAGCATTCGTGAATTAGTTTTCTTTAAAACAAGCAGTTATCGACACAAGAAACTGAAATTTATGAAATTATAGGTTCGTGGAGACCATAAACTATACATAGCAAATACGTAACTCTGTGTACATACTCTCTATGAAATTTTATGAACACATAAAAGCAGGAAAAAAACTAACATTCTCGAATTAGAGCATGGAGGGAACCTTGAATCATCGTGGGTTCTCGGGTTGGGGACCTGAAAATGGAGCTTTTGTTGTTCCATGTCTTGCTGCCAACGTCTGTTACAAAGGGTGGTGGACAAAAGGACCAAATAAATAGCATTCCCGGATTAGTTTTCTTTAAAACAGGGGCTAGTGGATACAAGAAATTGAAATGTATCAAATTATAGGTTCCTGGAGAGCATAAATTACACATACCAAAGATGCAAATTTTTAAATACCACCCACAGTTCGACGATATACAAATTGAGAAGCGGATTTGCGAACTATTTAAATTTTAAGGGCTTTTGTGGCAAAAGTATGAAGCACATGTGGTAAAGATCCAACAAATGACATATTGTCTAGACGTTTGAGTACAAAAAAAGTAGCGAACACAATTTCATGACATTTATATAAAAAACAATGAAACCTAATAGATATTCCTGGAAATTTAAAGAAACACACACACACACACACACACACACATATATATATATTTGAAAGATGATATCTCAAATTTGAGTCAGTGATTTATTTCATACTTTATTTTGAAAATAACCAGGCCAGAGAAAAGATGCATAGGACAAAAAGAGAATTGAGATAAATTAAACAGAATGTCTTCACATTCAGCATGGTTGAAGATAAAAATCTAGGAACACGTAAATATATAAGCAGACAAAAGAATAGCTTTATTTGGAGTATATGAAAAAATTAATAGTTTGTTACATATCCCTGGAAATGTAAATGTGTTTGTCATATAGACTGGGATTGGCGCTCCCACGGACCATAACAGAAATATGTACAAGAAATAGGACTATGGAAAGGAGTTGGACACGGTAGAATGTAATACCTTAAAAGTAGAAATGGTAAGATCATTTTTTGGCTATAGATTTCTACTCAGAGAAGTTGGAATAACTGAATTGACAAAGAAAGAACTATGCTTTTCCCTGTTGGATTTGGGCAATGACCCACTTCAAGTTCTCTTCAATATAGTTTCTCAAAGGAGCGACGTTGATGTCATTGTGGATTTGAATGTTGAAAAATTCATTTTCTAATTCGCTTAGATCAATTGAAAGTTTGCATAGAGTTTCATCGATGTCTTCATTCTGTACTGAATACCGGACTAGCCAGTTGTGCACCTCTTGTTCATGATATTCAATAATGTTGTAAAAATTTTCTAAAGACAAGGCTTTCAAATTATCAACTTGTTTATCGAAAGCTTGTCTGGTTGACGCCAGCGAGTTGAGGATTAAGTTGGGGTCCTGGAAGCCGTTTGTGTTTCCTGCTAAGTCTATTTTGGTGAGCTTTGTCAATAATGTTTCTTTCTTTGATATTGTTTGCTCACATGACTGGACGATGACATACAGATTTTTCACTTTCTCTTTCCAACATGCTTCTAGTTGAGTGAGCCGTTTATTGGAAGGCAGATCATGTTGTCTTCTTTTGGTCTTTGCCATGTTGTTGACATGAAAGGCAAAAGGGATGACCGTGTGCACATAGAAACTTTCTTCATTTTTTAAATCCGTCTGCAAAAGTAGGAGCAAGTTATGTGCCCTGCTCCCCAAGGAATCCATATTATGTGATGTTTCTCAGGCCTTCGTAATCAGTTCCATTCTTTTGTTGATATTTTTCTCGACACATCCTCTACAGGATGAGAGGAAGCTGGAGGACCCTTTTAGATTTGCTGCAGGAGTGCACGTAGTAGCAGGCATTGCTATTCGCAAAGAACTGTGAAGCAATGGCATAGGAAACAAAGCTTCCTCTAATTCCTTAATGTGGTTCTTTAGTCTAGCATTTTTGGCTTCAACGAGTCCAACAGAACCATGAAGAGCATCTCTGGTTGCCACGTGAAGTTGAGAGATTTTGGACGCCTGCATATTGGCAAGGTCAAGTTTTGAATGATGTATTCTTTGGTTGTTATTTGTACATCTTTTTTTTCAATGATTAATTTTTTTGATTCGGATTCAAAAACAACATTATGGAATACGAAGGATTCATCTTCATCAAAAATTAGGGTATCAACCATGTCCATTGAGCAGGTAGGCTGAATTTCGTCTATGGGTTGATCAAGGTTGCAGAATATGCTTTCCAGATCAGCGTCAAGATCCATGTTTTCACTGTAAGATTCAGGTTGCTCTACCTCCCCTGCAATTCTTTTTCCCTTCTTCTACACGGGAAGGTCATGAGGAAGATGTTCACTATATTTCTACAAAACTGTTGTAGAGTTGGTGCCAGTACTTTGTCGAAACGTTGATTTGCTCCAGATGCTGCTTGAAATGAAGAACTGGAGGGGACAATACAATCCCCCGGAAACATTGCTTCCATGCATGCAAATGGAAAATATCCTCATTAATGACAATATCTATGTGTGATGTATGATGACTTGTTAGAATTAAAGCTTAATTATTGCATACTTATAAGTGCGAAGGTGGCAGTTATGGCGAAGAACATTTAAGGAGTGAAGGTTTTGTGAATGAACTAAGGTAGCAGCGTGCGAATGACATTCCATGGTATTTCAAATTAAGACTTGAAAGAGATTGTAGTTTTCCGGAAGGAAGCAAGTTGGCGGCGTGCGAATGACATTCCATGGCGTTTGAAATTAAGACTGGGAAGGGATAAGAAAAGCCTTCGCATAAATTGCATTGGTGGCAGAACTTCTCAAGTCTTGCGCGCATCAATGATAGCTTAGACGGTGCATGCACGATGACCTGTTAGCATTAAAGATTTAGAAAGAAGACACACACACACACACACATATAAACACTATTTCTTATTATCCAGATATGCGAAGGTGACGGGCACGAAGAAGAGAAAGCAAGGAAGGAATGGCCAAGTGTGAAAGTGCATAACGAAACTGATGAGTTTACAATGTTGAGGCTGCATGAGTCAGAATTGCTCAGGGAAGAAATGTACGGATGCCATTCCATACTTTGCCACTTTCGGGATGGCGGGTTCTTGGACGGGCGAGCTCAAAAAAATGTCTTTATTGTTTGGTGTTCTACAAATAGCACCCACAGTTCCACGATATACAAATAGACAAGGGGACTTGCGGGTTGGATTATATTTTATAGACCATTGACAGTTTCTGGATCGCGGGTTCTCGAGTTGGCGGGGTAAAAAACGGGGCTCTATTGCTAGGTTACTTACAAATAGCTTATGACAATAATTTGACAAGCGGATTTGCGTTCTGGCCAGCTCAACATTCTACTCCAGGGCTGGCGGGATCCCAGAAACGAGCGAGACATATCAAATATGCACAGATCCCTTATTCCATACTTAGCCACTTATTTGGATCGCGGACTTGGCTCCGTCCGACTCCTAGTGCATATTTCATAATTCATGTGCAACACCAACTTTGTGGTTACCAGACTGGTGTGTGTAGAAACGAGGAAAAATTAGATATGTACCTTTATTAAGTATCGACATTAGATTTTATACACCATGTACCCATATCACATTCCATACTTCCGGGTTCTCGGGCGGGAGGGGTAAAAAAAAGCCTTCTATTTTTCTGTGTTCTACAAATAGCACATACAGTTCCGCAATATACAATTTGACAAGCGGACTTGTGGGGTGGCTGAGATTTTAGACGCCATTATTTGGATCGCGCACTTGCGAGCTGCACAATATGTCTCTAATGTTTCTTGTCCTGCGAATAGTCATTATGGTTGGGCGATATAGAAATTCACAAGTGGACTTGCGAGGTGGTCGGCCCAACATTGCATCTGTTGGATGGAGGATGTGTAGGGTAGTTGCCTCTACACGCAAAACAAAAAAAACATAGCTGCAAATAAGTTTGACAAACACAGAGAAAGTAAACGAAAAACTATTTAGTGTAGAACACGGGCAGGAAAAGGGTGCACCTTTGCATGGTTTGGTCTATGTGTGTGGGTAGGAGTTCTTTGTGTCCTCTGCTTTTCCTGTTTGTTTCTATGAACATAAGTTCATATGTTAAGAAAAAGGCAACTACTATGTACATATTCAAAAAAAAAATAGAATACGTTGAATAGAGTCAAAAATAGTTTTTGGGAGGATGTACCTTTTTTCTTTTCTTTTTTTTCTGCACAATGTAAATTTTATAATTCGAGTAGAACACCGTCTAGAGCGATGTGTGTACAAATCAGAGATACATATATGCTTTGAAACATACAGATATGAGTTTGCAATAACTTTTATGTATATGTCATAATTCAAGTGCAATACCAATTGTATCGTGATCAGACCAATATGTTTCTAGGACAAACATATTGTATTGAGGAATGGGCACATTGGACCAGACATGGTCAATTAGTGCATTTTGCAGATGGACTATGTTGTTCATAAGAAAGCGGAGACTGTATTTGCACATGTAGTTTTCCAATTCTTTTGTTCTACCAGTATTTTGTAGCATATCGATATTGAAGTCTCCTACAAGTACAATGGGCCTGTTCAGATGGAAATGGGTCAATGCATTGGAAATAACATGTACTATGTTGGTGAATATTGCATGGGGAGCAGCATACAGATTCAGTATTGCAACTTCTGTTTCATGAGAAAAAAAAATTGCAAGCACCAATTCAACATTGTTTTCTTCAATATGTATATGGTCCAAAATTGGTAGATGTTTTTTCACCAGTATCACGACCCCATGTGTAATGTAACTTGATATGCAATTGTGATTTGGGAATCAATGTTTGTTCTGCGTGCATAATGCCATGTGTGTTTCTTGCAAGCACATAATATCGGATTGCATTATATCATAGTCATTCAGTATATCATCCATGTGTGCATTTAAGTTGCATGTGTTAAGCGAGAGAATTGATATAGATGAATTTGTTTGTATGGATTGGTAATCATAATGCAGTTGCCATTTTGTGGTGGTCCTCAGTCGTTCCATTTCAATATCAACTTTATGTTTCACTTTGAAGTTATCTTTTGTGATAGGACTTAGTAAATACAAAGACTCTATGCTTCTAACACAGGACAGTGTTGTGTAGACAAGTCCATGTATCCGAATTCCAGCAGGCTGAAAAGCAACTTTATCAAGTGTTAGTCCTTGTGATCTATGGATTGTACATGCACATGCAAGTTTAATCGGAAACTGTTTTCGAATCTTTAGTTGACCTGTCTTTGTTGATGTTGATACTGGCTTCGATATTCACAAAATAGGTGTCCAATCGCTTCTAGTATTTGAATTATATAGATAAGATAACTTGCTTGCTTGTCGCTTGCCTATATGTGGTTCATGGAACTTAATCCAAAGAACATCCACTTTTTTTGTCTTGGTATATCCTTTCAATATTCCATCTGCACCATTCACCAAGCCATCCTGTGAATCATAGTTGCAGGCATATATTTCAACCAACATTTCTAATTTCAGGACAAGCTACAAAGGTAAAGTGACTGAATGTTCATGCTGTGGCACATTTCCATGGTTGTCTTCTTCCAAGTCAATAGAATTGATGATAATATCATCGCCAGGCATTAGGGAGAGCATGTGGCTATTATGGTTTGCAACATCCTTATTTTTGTAGAACAGGTAAGGGAATGTTGGGTCTGGTGGTGCAGGTCGTAAACATCTCAAATTGATATGGGTCAAGTCATCATGTGTTTGGCTGTTGGTGCGCATTTTATTCAGAATTGCAATGAATGTTTCATTTGTTTGGCGCATTGTAGTATGCAACTCAAAGCATTTAATATTGTCTCTCCAGAAGTCATGGGTGATTGTTTCCATGTTGACCGTGGGTTGTTCAAATATCAAAGAATCTTGGATGGGATGTGCCTGGTAAAGATCCCCACAAAATATCATGTCAATGTTTCCAAAGTATTTTGTCTGCACATGTTTTATGCTTCTTAGTCGGCTGTCAATGGAATACAAGAACCGACTCCCAATCAAAGATGCTTCATCTATAAAGACAAGGTGGAGTTCCTCATAAAGCTTAGATAACGTATCCAACATTTCCTTGCTAAGTGGAAGAAACTATGACTTGTTAAAAGACATTAAAAATGCAGAGTGGATTGTTGTTCCACCAGCATTGTATACAACATTTCCTGTGTATGCAACTATTAGGCCCTTTGGTTTCATTGGATTAGAGGAATTGTTTGAATCATAGATTCGTATAAGCATTTGGAACAATGCTTTTGTTGTGAATGTCTTGTATGTTCCTACTCCGCCTGTAAGGAACACGTGCACATGATTGTTCATGTTCAAGCGTTGTTTAAGAGCAATCCTTTACAATTGTTTGTTGTTCACGATTCAACATACGTCTTATTCTATGGTATTCATTATTTTCAATTAGGAAAGAATGTTTTGTAACTTGAAAACCAATACTGATACGTTTTTCACTTCCAGCCGTTGGAGGACGAGGCAAATCTCCTTGTAAGTCATAGGACTCGGAAGCAGTTTTGGTTGTTTTTAGGTCTCTGAATGTGTCATCATGATCGCCAGGGTTTTCTAGGTCATTAAGTGCAACCTCTAGATCGCCCCATGTTGGATTAACATTTTAGGTAAATTTAGCTTCATTGATGTGGACCATAGTATCAGACGCAACATACGCAACCTCCCATGTACAGAATTTATGCATTAATGTCTCTTCATTTTCATCGAACGGAACATACATCAACAGTTTTTCTCTACAATAGTTTTCATAGTCACAATGTTTGTTGTATTTGACAAATCGTATGAAAGAGGGCTTTTTTCTTTTTGATATGGGTGCACCATTTTTTTTGTAATGCAATACGAATTCTGCTAATCATATATGCCTAATAGAAGATGGACGCTGGATGTAATAATCAATAATAGAGCGACATACCACGTCCTCTGAATTGTTGGGCTCTTGTTGCAGCAAAACCGGTGGTTTAAGGACAAATGTGCATTTTTCAAGTGGAGATGTGTTTATGAAGACACATTTTCTTGAACTACAAGTGAGGGGCAAGGAAAGTGCAATGTGAACTGCTTGCTGAGCAGACATTTGTTGAAGATTAAACAATGTATTGCCAAGTGTGCGTATCATTTGTATGGCATCGATATGACTTCTTTCATGTTCTTTGCGTATTTTTCTGAATGCACTTTTCATAGATTTGTCAATATTCGTCATATACGAGGTACAATATGATGCTGCAACATATGCATTCAACACGTTCTGCACATCTGTATTTTCTTTCCACATAACTGGCATATCCTTGGAGAAACTGTTGTTCCAAATATGGGAGAGTTTTCGTTTAAGGAAAAGTGTTGGTTGCCTAAGCGTACATTGTATGGATTGGATGTACTCATCTTCTGAAAGATTTACCTGTGTCAAGAAGGCATCAAAGCTCATCATTTCATCAAATCCTCCTTCTTCTAGAAATGCGAACGAGGATTTAGATTTCTCAACAACAACATTTTCCTCTACACTAACTGGCTCTATGATTCTTGTAGCTCTCATTGGCGGCATGGGAAAGTTGTATCTGCAATGTGACTTTTTTTGTTTTCTACAACTTCTTGTATGGTAATGTCTATGGACTTTCACAAGTTCTGGATCCAAATGATCTGTGTTGCACGTTATGTATTTATCCACAAATTGTTCGATCTCTGAATTGTTATCGGCTCCATACACTGGTGCATCCTCTATCCACAACAGTGCATGGTCATGTTCATTTCCCCTATTCTAGAATTCAGTGACAAAAAAGTAGTTCGATATTTTTCCGAAAAACTTTTCATCATGGCATATCAATTGTCTCAAAGCATTTATTCTATGTCTATAGTAGCAAGTACATGTCACCGGGTCTTTTCTTATGAGGTAGTCAATGTCGCTATTTTCCAGTGTATCGGTTTCTTTTTTACGTTTCCTATTCTTATGCAAGTCAGATACCGCAGCCACCAATGGATCCCAGCAGTGCTCTGCACTTGTAAATGTGACGAAAAATGTTGGCAGGCCTAATTGTCGGATCATTGCAAAAATATTTTTTTTGTTTTGTTGCAAATAGTCAGGAGAGGTGCGGATGTTTTTGAATCCTATGTATCCAATATCATATTTCATAATTTTTTCTAGGTTAACTTTGTACTTCACATCCTTCGCAAACAACTTTCTTCGTTGTAACTGGCCTTTTCTTATTCGGACCCACATGCAGGACAGAACTTGCTCGATTATTGTGCGCATTGTCTTGAAAAACAAATTTGTTATGTGACAGGAGAAGCAACTTCTTGAATGTAGTAGCTCCCATCAGACTATTTTATGATAACTGAATCATTTTGTAATATCAGTGCCACGTGGATCTCCATAGAAGAGTGTTGGAAAGTTCATTTCCTTAGCGAATTTGTCCTTGAATATTCCAAGTGGACGCTGCCCCTCGACAGGTGCAATTTCGACAATTTTGTCTTGCAAGTCACAAATGCACTATGAATCAATGAATCCATGCACCAATGTTTTAGCAGCTGTTTCACTGTCTGATTCATCACTTGCATCAAAATCACTAGGATTTTCAAGAGTATTTACAGAGTTTCCATGTTCTTCTACGAGAACACTGTTCCAGTTGGCATTTATACAAATGTTCTTTGCTTTGTACAAGGCTCTGGAACATAATTCCTTTAATGATTTCATAACAACATGCACACGCACTTTGCCTGCCTGATAGGCATTTTTGTATCGCAAGTGTCTTTTCAGAGCCACAACTATTATAATTGCATTGTTAATAGATTGTGGCAACGCTTTTTGCACAACATCTAGCTGAACAAGCACATTAATAATTGATCATGTTAAGCCCATCTAGGGTCGTTTATAGCCCCAAGGTCTGATTTGGGTAAATGCAATTCACCGAGACACAAGTCTCTCCTCGAGTTTCGTAAGTGCACTTACACCTGCTAGTGTTGTATCACATCTTATTCGGTCAGAGGTTGCAAACTGTGGCAGTTTTCCATTTTCAAGCGATCGTTTGCAACAAAGACAAACTTTCACACTGGAAAGTGGTTTATCCTGGGCTGTCAAGCAGAGGTATTCTGCTTGCAAATCAGGCATGAAAGACTTACTATTTTTTGAAAAATTCAAATGTTCACAAATTGCACATGCAATGGAAGGAGTGTCTTTCATTTCTTTCATGTAGTTCTCTCTTGCATTTTTCTTTCACGGGGAAGCATTCGTAGAAATTGTTTCCTGATTTTCATTGCTACTACTGCATGGTGTTGCTTGTAGATCACGAAGTCATACAATTGCATCACCATTATGGGATATGCAATCGCACATGTTTAAGCTTTGTTCTGCATGAACAAATTTCTTTACATTGTGATATGTAAGTTTCTCTCTAAAAGGAAGTGTAGCAATGTATTTTTTTTCTCTCGCGCATGACATTTTTCAAGTTGTGGTAACTTAGTCTACGTTTCTTGCCCAAGGGCATGATGAGCTGGTGGCAACTAGGATGAATTTCACTTTCACCCAGTTTTTGAGAAACTACTTTACGTTTTTTGTTCAAGGCCTCTATGACCTTATCAGAAGTCGGGCAAATTTGACAAATAATTTTTTTCAAATTGTGATCACTTACTCTATGTTTTTTGTCTAAGTCGTCTATGACCTCATCACAACTGTAATGAATTTTACGCATGTTTTTTCTATTCAAGCCATGTCTACCCATATTGCAACTGGGAGGACTTTCATTTTCACAAAAAAACATTCCACGTGTATGCAAATTCAATGTCGTTTGGGTGGCATGGACAGTTAACCTTGAACTACCGATATGTGCAAGCAAAGGTTCATAATGGATATGTGTTGTATATGTTTTCAATGAAAGGATGTCAATTGTTCGATCGCAATTTGAATCAATAACCCAGGAATGGACAGTGGCATCTGGCAAGGGAAACCACACCTGGATATTAACCCTAAATATGATAGACAACCATTGCAAACGAAATCCACAACCCTCCATATGCCCTTTTTCATATGGAAGCGCCATGTTCACAAGTTAATCCTGCCAACTTCCAACTGCTAGCATATTTTCTACGAGATATGGGCAAAGGTGTTGATGCAAACACCTAAAAGCATGTTGGATGCCACCTATAATTGCATTGCAAAAGGACTGTACAGTGTAAAGTCGCAGTGACTGAACATTGAATTCTACTTGTACCAAACAACAAATTGCATTGAACATACTATCTCCACAACTAGACACAACATTTGTTGCCAGCTGTAAACCATGGCAATCTATGTCATGCAAAATCCCTTTGCATTGCTATTGAAGGTCTTTGCAAATAATGAACAAGTAGATACAAGGACCTTCTATATTGCATATGGGAATTTTTCTATACACCAGTGGTTCATAATGGCCACTGAGGGCATTGGCATCATGGAACAAGATGCAATATGGATTGTCAAATGCAGTTTTATTGAATAGTAGATATCTTGTTTTTCTTGTCAATGACCAAATGGAAACTGATATATTCAGCCAGTTAGATAGCCATCGTATACAAAATGTATCTCCCCAAAGTCCCCTCTCATGCGGAGGCAAAACTGGAGATGCAAACAACCGCATTTTTGAAAAATACGTAGTGGCATATTGTATTCCATGCAACTGCCGAAGAAAATCAGATTCTAGTTCATATTCATAGGACTGCAAAGCATTGACATCGCCATTTTTAAAACAGGTCAAGAAATAATCTATCAATCCATTGTGCAGCTCGGTCGACGAATAGCAGAAATGCAATAGAACCTGGAATGTATCAAAAAGGCAATACCCAACAGTATACGAGAATGCATCCAATCTAAAAAGCGCATTGCTATGCAAAACCACGTCAATGTTGTCATGTACAATGGATTGTGCAACTATTTCGTAGGACTCAACATCTATTACCTCGTTCATATCTTCAACTGTCACTTTGAAGCTATTTGCTACATAGTTTCACTTTCTATGAAAACAGAGAAAAACAGGAGAAAAAAATAAAAGGTAGTAAGATAGAAAAAAAAAACAAAGTAGGGCACCAATTCCCGTATGTATCTTTGAACCTTCTTCTTCTCAACTTCAATCCCCCCTAGTCCCCATAGAAGATGAGAAGAAAAAAGAGAAATAAATAAAATAATAACTTTACTCAGCATAAATAGAACAAGTAGACGCAGTGTTCCCACCCACAGAATGAAAGCATACCCTGCGTACAGGCCCCGCCCGATGGTTCCCTCTTCTGATGGCTCCCAACTACTTTTCGTAAAGCCCTTTGCATTGCAAGACACATGCTTTCCAAGAACAAAAACTAAGAGCACAGACAAAGATGGTGGGACTGCCACCATTGAAAAACAACAACAATAGGGAAACTTACCCATCAACAAAGGACGACAAGAGCTCAGCCCCAAAAATTGCAAACCGCAACAACAGGTCCAACAGATTGCAAAGTTGAAAAACAACAAACCAATGAACAACCACAAAGAGCTCAAACTACAATTGCAGGACCTCAACTTTGCAAAGTTGAATCAAACAAGAACCATAACCATGGAACGAAGCACCAAACAAGGATCGAACACTCGAGCACCGATGCTGACCATGAACAAAACTGTATTGCAACCCATCTGTACAATAATCATTTAACATTGCCAGAGCTGTTAGGTAAACAATTAAGACTGTCAGGACCATCAAAGGGTGTAGGCCTGTGCAAGCATTTAAGAAAATATGCAGTGTGGCAAGCCTGTTCTCTCGAAGCACACAACAATAAAGAAAAAATCAGACATAGTAATATGGTAGAGAATGTATTCTACCCAGCAGAAAATGCTAAGGGAGACATTCAAACTAATGCTAGCATTAATCCACCGTCGACCAATGCATAATAAAATATATAATTCAAAAAGACCATATACTACCAAATACGTTGGACAGGTCAAGATATTTAACATTGGGAATAGCGAAGGCTGCAATAAGACCTCCAATCCTTTGTCCAATCAGATCTTGACAAACATGATACTTTTTATTATATTAAAATCGATGTCTTCACTTCCCTTGTTCCAACAATAGACAACATGGAAATATTTTTGGTCAATGCACAATCTAATACCAGGTCAACGATTTATCGATTGCTATAGTTCCTCTACACCTACGACATGGACTAATAATTGAAAACATTTTAGCATGGTGATAATAAGTATAGTAAAAAAGTATAAGCACATTAAAAAATATATTAGGAAAAAGTAGTTTCGTCACTATAAAATTTAATTTGGATGTTTATGTTTTTTTTTTTTTTAATTTAGCTAAAAAATTAAAAGGATCACTAGATTGCATATATCAATTGTTGAGATTGCACAATCTAGATTTCATAGAGGTTTTTGAGGATGTTGAATTTATTTTTGTAATTGAAAATACAATTGAATTATGGTAATGATTGCTTAAATCGTAAAAGTTATTTGACTCTTGTTACTAGGAAAGTCTCTCTATGGCATGGGGTAAACCACAACAGACAGAAATGACTGTAGAAATCAACTATAATCTCAAGTATGCTATATAAACAAATATGCTAACGAGACAAGATAAAGAGCCTACATCGTCCAGACATTCGATGAAGTCCACTGTTGAGCACTTGATTCAAATCAATATACTTGGAACTTGTCTTCGACAACCAAGAAACGCAAGCATATGGTGATAATATATAAAGTTAGCGCATTCAATAGCATAATCCATCAATATTCATAACAAATATTCCCATGGAATAACAATTCAAATACTTGCAAGACATTAATTGGACGAGAAAAGAGTATTTCTATTAAAATGTAATTAGTAGAAATGAATGAATTACAAACTTTTGTGTTGGCACGGTTCAAAACCAAGAAACTAAGTCCCTTCCAGCTGGGCCTCCACCACTTCAATCCTCCACCAAAGGCAAGCTCATATAAGAGAAACAATAAGGTTCTCAATCAAGTAGGGAAGAGCTTGGGGGATGAACAATGTGTTCAAACTTAAAAGGATAAAGGGATGTAGAGTCAATATGAAGTGAATAATTTCTCCAGATTAACTTTGCTCTCAAAGTTGAATTCTTCTCCTCTTTTCCATAGCTTAGATAGGGCCCATTTATAGCCTTCAAATGGAATTGAAGGGTCGAGTCGGAACGTTTCCAGTATATGGAAGGTCGAGGATCACGGATCTCGTGACGTGACATGGAAACCCGACACCATTTTTTAATTTGGGCACAAAACCCGATGTACGCGGGTTGTAATGGTGAAACCTACGTATACAAGTGTTGTATAATTGTTAGGGCATGTATATGTGGAAAAATATTATTTTTAGCTCTGGGAACTGCAAAAAGGGACTTCAAGTCTGCATAGGGAAATGGAAAAAGGCCATCTGAGCAAATTTGCATAGGGTGAGGAAAATCTTGCTATAATAGATGCCCCCTAATGTGTGAGGTCAGAGGAGTATCTACAATGGCCGAAATACATTTTAATATCCAGAAGTAGAGTAATGGAGACCTAGCTAGACGAACTAGTTGCTCATGAGAATATTACAATCTATATTGACTTTGCGCACATGGCTGGCAATTTGAATTACACTACAGATTCATGTGAAAATATACCAAACAGTGCTTCATGGCCATGAATAAGCAACACAAAGGTGGCTACACGCCCAAGGTTGTTATAGTCACGAACAAGGAGCAGTAAAACCAGTCTCAAAATCAATATGAAAATATCTGTATATGATGGAGTACAATCTAATCTCCCATGGTCACTGAAGTCACATAGGTATTGGTCCAATGAAAGATAACAACACCTCAAGAAAGTTGTGACTATGAACTGTTGTCTTCATGTCTTCTTCACGATCTGCCAAAGGTGCAAGTCTACATTATGTGAACAAAGGAGTTGAGGTCGAACAAAATGAGACTTTGTTTGATTACCGGTCATTAAGGTATATCGTTAACAAACGCGAGACAATCTATCGATAATGAATGCAGGTATCAAGGAACTGAGTACATTCCTTCAAGTGTGAATAAAGGTGTTGAGGTCGAACACTTGAAGAATCCATCAATCATGAGACATTGATGTATTCCCAACTGTCGATGGCGAGAGAACCTCCCATTGATGACTGTAAGCCTCTAGGTACTCATAGGACTCTAGGACTCATTTCCAGAATAGATGGGTTGAAGTCGATGGAAGGAGACCTGCTAAAAGGAGAGCATTGAGGCATCTCTCATCATTCAGCACGAGGTACAAAGAAGGAGCTTGATGATTTGGAGGAAATCGGACGAAGAACATGTTCACAAACCAATGAACCCATGCGTCTTTTGCATGTGCCAGATGCAAGCAGTACACGAAAAAGACCCTCTGAATAACAACCAATAAGGAAAAATGTCGACAAAGGCGAGGAAACCACCAATAAGGCTAATGGAATCTAAGACATTGCATGAATCCCAATGTGTGAATAGATTTATTGTCATCGAACATAAGGGAAACCCCCCAGTCAGGGACCAATGATGAAATGTTGACTGTTGGGTTCATGGTTACCTACCAATGATGAAAGTAGGACTAGGGTGCACGATAGGACGACAACTTCATGTAATTCTGAGACACATTGAGGGTATGGTCGACATGTAATGTCAAGAGTTCTGAGGAATGGCTGACACAGGTTGATAGACATCCTTTGAACAAGAGCATGAGACACATGGAAGACTTTGGTAGCATAGACTCAATGATGAAACTTTGTAATGCAGGAGGCACCAATTGTTGAAGGAAAATCTCCCTGCGGACAGGTAGATCTCCTCTTGAGAGCTAGACTCTTAACTCTTAAGACAGAAGACGCTTATCATGGACACTAACTTCCTCTTAGATCTATATAAACTGATGTATGAGGAGGAAAGAGAAAAGAAGTACCTTTTATCGATGTTTGTCCCTGCACGCTCTGAGTTGAGCTCCGATCTTTCGCTCCTCGATAAGACCTATAGACAAATAATGGTACAACCGCTTCCTACTCTACTGATATTAGATTGAAATAGACCTATCTATCAGAGACAAGTTCATGTAGGATTAAACACAAACTAGAAAGAAACAGGCCAAGTGTGTCATATTGATGAGAACAATGACGGAAGTAACTTACAACCGTAGATGCGAATGCAACAGCTTCGTCAAATCCCCTTTGTCTAACCCTTGCTCAAAATATCCACGATCTGGATGACAACAACTTCATTGATTACTCTCCTCCAGTTCACTGTGTGTTTCCTATGAGATCATAGGTTTCATGCTTCTAATCCTTCCTCCTTTCCACCATGATAGAGCCTGCTTATATAGGTTTAGAGAGGCCTAACCTCTTGAGGTATCTTTAGGGTAAGTTGAGGATTTTCCTCCTTGAGTCAGGGATCTTCCCTAAGATCATGGATGGACCAGGAGTTCGAATTCAATTGCTTTCCAAGATTGAAAAGATCTTCCCCTTATTCTCCTCAACAGACCAACTCCTGCCCATAATAGGCAACGCTCCCTCAAAAGGGCCATCAGAGCGCTGTAGCGCTCCCTAGTAGGCTTTAGGGGGGTGCCAACACTCTTAAAATCAATAGTTCTCCTCCTGAAGGGTTGTTTAGTGCTATAACGCTCCCTAGTCGTTTATAGGGGAGCGCCAACACTCCTAAGAGAGATATAGGGGAGCGCTCTCTTCTAAAAACCTAGATTCAATGATTCTTTCAAGTGGCAAGAGGCACTTAACCTCAGTTAACCATTCCTCTTCCTTCAAATCAAGTGTTTGAGGCATTTTAAGTGTCTTCTTAATGTCGTTATAAGTATGACATAGGCATCATGGCAGTATGCTTTGCTTGACACTTGCGACACTTGTGAGCAACATGTGACACTTGCGACACTTATCAAAGCGAGTAATGTTGATGTGTAACACCAATCAAACTCTCCATATGCACTGGAAGAGTAACTAGTCGAGGGAGTAAACTCTAAGTAATGAGCTCAACTTTCTAAGGTCATGCTAAACCCAAAATTTTGATGACAAGTGGACTCAAAATTTTGTTCTATGTTCAAAGGCGACACGACTACTGCCAAGATAAGATAATATTCTTTTCCCGTCCATCTTTTTTTGTTTTTTCATAGTCAAATGAATGATATGATACAGAGGAGGAAACAAATCTCGCAAGTAAGCAACTAGTTCCAGCAGTGGAACATACCTATGCTCAATGCAAGGAGGTGCATGCAGGAGATGGACATTCAGGGGAATGTTTCCTCTTGGGTATAGGGTGTCAAGCTACAAAGGATATAAACAAGGCCCTACTTGGATGATGATGCAAACTGCTGAGGTGATAGGCTTATAATGCAAAAGAGAGAATCGACAATAGGCTCAATACTGCAAGCAAGAGAATGAGATGCAATTACAACGTAACGCAAAAAAATGTCCCTTTTTCATGAATTTAGTCTACTTGGTTTGAAAAAGGGGTAAACTTGCACTAAATAGACATCCTTTAAAATCCAATTTATGAGTGTGAAAGAGACAAGTTCACTCGACAATCTTTTTGCTTTTTGAGAGAGTCGGAAAAGATCTTAAACCAGACTCATCGGGAGTTTTCTAAGCGGTATATCACGAGGGAGGCCAGGGATCCCATGCAGGACTTCTGTGAAAGGTTAGCATCTTGCGAACAACTGACACAAGCTTGGGAAAACCCAGATCTTTCCAAGTAGAGGGGGATAAAATACTCTCGGAGGTTACCTTCTGTAACACCCTGTTTCCCCTAGCTTGTAAATATAACTGGACTAGCCAAGAACTATGGAAAACTCATAAATGTGAATATGTGATGTAAATGGACCTTGATGAAAAGGTCAATGAATGTGAATAACATTTTGAATTTATTGCAGGACTACTGAGAGGGGATGTGCAGAAAAAGAGACCACGATGGCGGTGGAAGGCACCTGGAAAGGTGGCGTTAACTTCCACCGAGAATTAACACCATATTTGGACTCCACTGGCCCGGAGAACCAAAAGCAGCTCGCTGGCCCCAAATTTAATGTCTCGCAGGCTGGTAGGCGGATGGCTTGATGAGGGATGGGATGGTGAACCGCCCATCCGTAGAGCCGTCAGGCCTGATCAGCGCGAGGGGAATCATGCCACACGCAGCCTCGCAAGAGGATAAGGCGTGAGGGAGAAGCGATTTCGAGGGGCAGACGAGGGGCAACTCTAGCATTACGCAGAGTGAGTGATAGCAGAGAGGAAGGATTGCAACCTTCGCTCCTGGTCACTGGCAGAGAGAAAGACGCAGTCTCACAGCATCATGGTCTCAGCTCGGGGGTGGCTAGTGGTAAATCTGCTGGGAGTCGTTGAGCCTACGGTTGGGTGGAAACAAGCACCCCTCTCAGCAGTTGCACTCACTCCTGGTGTTATTTCTGATAAGTGTTTTACATATTGCATCTTGAAATTCATATGTTGACATATATGCTCATAAACTGTGAAATTGTGAACGACTGCAGTAAAGAATGTATGTGCAGTGTTTTGATAAGAAAGGGTAGATATATGCTTATAACAGAAAATGAATGAATTGGCTTATGATTGATAAATGAATTTAATTACGCATAGGTTGAACCAAGTCAAGCTTCCGGCCCACTCTTGGGAAGTTGTTTCCCCTTATCCGTCTCCAGGAAAGCCCCGGAATAGATCTCTTCGCAGAGATTCCCTCCTTGGAAAGGTTTACCAAGAACCTGGAAAAAGGACTTGAATGTGCAAGTCTTAATAACCTTGTACGAGGAGGAATGACCCTCTTAAAATTTCGAAGTAGTAGCGTAGGGATATCGAATCGATGGATGAGACTCCGTCGGGAGACCTGTGGTCACTCACAACCATCAGATCGGAAGGAGATGAAGAAGTGTTAAGGGCCTTAAC
>ML844561.1:29902-58668 GCA_009831015.1 Picea engelmannii | reverse complement strand
CTTATACGTTGAAATGTTGAATGAAATTGCTTATAGCTTATGATGAATAATCTTAATGTTTAAATTTACAAAAAAAATTAGGCTTTGTTAAATTAGGGCCTTACACATGGTATCAGAGCTTCAGTTTGAAGCACTAGAGCCTTGAGGGCCTACCCACCTACCCGCATGTAAGAAGGACAGTTCAAGAATGGAACTGTTCCGACCATGAAATTAAAAAAAAAAACCTATAATAGTTATATTGAAACCCTGAAACCTTTAATTAGATGAAAATCTGGGCCAAGCTCCAGCTCCACCTAACCTGCAAGCCAAGCACACGATTATTTTTTTTATACATATCTATATACATATAAACATATAAACAATATGCACAATAAAAATGAAGCGATATAATATCAATTTTTCCTAGGATTTTCTAAACAGATAACTATATATATAAATATATATATATATATAAGTATGTTAATGGTATGGAGAAACTAGAGTTAAAAAATATATATATAATATAAAAGTATAGTAAATTATAAAAAATATATATAAGAAAATATATTACATATCAAAATGATGAAAAAAAAAAAAAAAGTTACATATTGAATAAAAAAGATAAAAGTGGTGTGTGTTATACCTAAGCCTTATTTAACTCTTTAAATCACTACCCATATCACATATCAAACTACACTATACATCAAACCAACACATTTGTCACCAAAGCCAAGTGCAACTACCAAGCCCAATACCTTTCCACATGCCTCATCCTAACAACAACTACTGCGCGGATTGCTTGAGGGGTCTATTAGGAAAATGAAGGGAGCTCAGCAACTCTTTAGCCACCTCAGGATCCGATGTAATAATAGCAACAGTAGAGCCCGAGCTAAACGTTGTACGCTTCTTAGCACCATGAAAACAAGCCAGGCAGTCGAGCTTGCAGTGAGCAAGACCAACACTCATATCCTTGAGGCTTCCAATTACAGGCCATCCTCTCGGCCCGGGCATGGATAATCCTTTCTTACATCTTCCAGCCCACGCACAACCTCCAAGACTAAACCAGGAGACAACAACTGTGAAAACAGCAGTAAGAATCAGTGCATCATAAACAATCCACTGACACCATGCATAAACATCGTCAGAGGACTGCAAGAAACAACCACAACCATCTTTTGCAAAGACAATTATAGCATAAACCCACCAAAACCCCAACAACTCCATCAAACTTGTCGAAGTATGGAATAACATCAATATGAGATCCAGTTGCTATAGCAGGTAACTCTGGATTGCTTCCCTCCCAGCGACCAAATATATTTCCTACAGCATCCTCGCGGACAAGAAGACTGACTCCTTCCATAAGGCATTTAACATACCTGCGAGATGCCAAAACAAACAATCCAACCCAAGCATCAAGTGCTAAGACACGAGGAGGGAAGCCGACGGTTCATTAGTTTTGCACAACACGTCCAAGAAATGTGCAGTGCAAGCAGTGACCCTTCTCAATATTAATAAAAAAAAAATAGAGATGTATATAAATATTAAAAAAAATATACAGATGGAGCCGAGGGAAGAGTCTGCTAGAAGCCAAACCATTGTACCACGTGAATCAAAGCACCCAAGATATACTAGTATTCCATATTCCAAAACTTGAGCTGGAAGTTTATTGGCGAGATCAATTCTTGTTTTACAAGAACAATCATCTATGTGTTACATTGGACTGAAATTCTGAATTGGGCATTGTATTTCCATCTCCCTGTTATCACAAACAATGGCGACAGTGAGGAAATCCAGGAGGAACCCAATACATGTGGTATCATCATGGGTGTCAAGGAAACCCCCAAAGGTGAAGGCATTTCTAGCAGTAGTGAGCGGCATCATAGCCCTTATCGTTCTCAGATTCATCGTTCACAACCATGACAATCTCTTTGTTGCTGCCGAAGCAACACATGCTGTGGGAATTGTTGTCTTGATCTACAAGCTCTTCAAGGAAAGGAACTGTGTAGGCTTATCACTTAAATCTCAGGAGCTTACTTCTATATTCTTAGTAGTGAGGGTGCACTGCAGTTTTGTTACGGAATATGATATACACACAATGCTTGATTCTACAACATAACACGGGTCAAACACATTCCACAACACAATGCGGGTTAACAAAAAAATACACCAAAGTCGAGACCAAGCGCCCAACCGCATGTAACACCCATGAAACAAAGGTTCTGCACCACACACAGAACACCAAGGAAGAGCCGCGAAGGAGTATTGTGAGCACAACAAATATATATATATATATATATATATATATATATATATATATATATATATATATAGATAGATAGATAGATATAGATATAAATTTGTACATATATAATATCTAGTAAAAACAAAAAAATATATATTAACGAAGGAGATTCTTTACAGGCGGCTCTATCCTCAACACTTCGTACGCATTCGACTCGACCAACGCCATGCTCTCCAGAGCCCTGCTATTGAGTCCCACGTGTGCTTCAACAACTACTCGCATCTCTTCAGCCAGATCTTTGTGCAGTTCACCCCGTGGCAGCCAATATATTTAACCATATTGGTTAAAATATGTGCAGTCCCCCGAAGCAGATTCTTAACAAGCACCAAGCCATGAAAGAGGAGCTCGTGAGGGAATAGTTGCAGCCCGCAGGCCTTTGCCAAGCCACGAGAGAGGAGCCTCCAACCATTACCGTAACCCTGGTTGCACTTGCAAAGTAAGAGAGGCGACAAAAGAGAGCATAGCGTTATGAGAACGAGTGTAGGGTTAGGTTTAGGTATGGAAGGCACTAGAGGAAGCAAGGGGGTAACACGTGGAGCACATGGGAGGTCTAGGTTATTACCTGTGAGGTAAGTTTATATATATATATATTTCGTTTATTTATCAATTAAATTTTTTTTAATTTCATTTATTCAAAAAAAATATAATAAACAATCTGGATAGTCTATATAAATTAAATAAATTGGGTTTTTTATTTTAATCTAGGGATTTAAATTTTAAATAAATAAATTTAAATTTGATATTAAAAAAAAAATGTGTTAATTATATAAAAAAAAAGGGGGAATATAATAATAATAAGATATAAAAAAATAATAATAATAATTTAAATTAATATAAAAAAAAAAGCAATAATAAGAGTGATTAATAGTTAATGGAGGATTAGTATAGTTAATGGAAGATTAATCGTTAATGGAGGTGTTGGAGCCGCCCTTGTTTTTTAACCCGTCACAATTTTCATTTTGGATACTTAAAATTCTAAAGATGGCCTTTTGATTTCCCCCCCCCCCCCGGAAACTTTGAAAACTCTGCGACCTTGTCGAGTAAGCAGCGATGCTTTCTCTACCCTCAAAACAAGTCCACTTTCGTAAGAACGTACACTTTTTTTGTTTATTTCAGGATCTCGCAAGTCAGATACTTTAATCCTTGAGTTCACACGTCCCGAGTCACGAAACGGCGAAGTCATTTTCAATTTTTGCCCGAGACATTAACTAGGGTAAAATATTTTAACTCATGATTTGACGTCGTCGGGGTTTCATGCCTCGATGTTCGTCAAACCCAAATTTTTATTTTTACAGCCCCGAGAGCTGAGAACACGAGGTACTTTTTTGATAACCCTGGTCAAGGATTGAAGGCAAAAAGCTAACCATGGTTAAATTTTTTCTCGACGTCTCGCCACTTGGCACCATCTTTTCGAAAGTTACGGTGTCTAAAACCCCGACTCACAAAGTCGCGACGTAATTATAGCAAGATTAATTAGTCGCCTAATCTAAGATTTTCTTCCCCTAAATTGAGCCTTAATTATCTCCATCTCGCGGTTTCGCGACTCGGCATACCAATCTCCCAGAAACTTGCCTTCGAAGTTCCGAGTTGCGATATGGCGAATAAATGGATTATAAAATTAATGATGCTCCAAAGCACGATTACTATTAATTAAGTCAAAGTTGTTCCTCGCGATCTCGCGAATTGGGGACTCAAAATGTTAAAAGAAAATCCATGAAGTAGCGAACAACGAGGAATTGATAAAAGGTGGTAAAATTTGATAAGGCAAAATATATCCTGCACCCTAAGGCCTGCACATTTACCGAGGTATCCATCCCTCTCCCTACTCCGACTGACCGTCAGACCGCCAAACATTGATGACAATAATGGAGAATTAGAGTGAATCCATGAATAATAAAATTGGATTTTTACGCAATAAATTTGTTTCTAATTGCGATTTGACAGTCTTATTTCGAAAAGTACAGAATTTTCAAATATATACAGGAGTTTCATTTTATTATAATGAAAACAATTTTCATAAGCGTGCAGAGCTCGTCATTTTTCGAGTGAACTAATTTCTGCATGTATACGCAGGTCTATCGCAGAAGGGCGAAAACGCAAGCTTCAGCTATGGCTCCACGGAAAACAGCAAAGGCAAATGTCGAGGTTGCAGGTCAAGGCTCAGATAATGTCTCTGACACTTCACCCCGGAGTGTTGACTCGGTCCCTAGCTGGTCATTTGTTTCAGATATTCTGCAATCTGAGTTGGTGAATTATTCAGACTCCGAAGACAACGAAAGGGACGACCTGAACACCAAATACAAGATAGTTGTGCAATCCGGAATGCACCGGGTAGCAACCAGACCACGGTTTCTCCCATATTATGATATGATCTGATGGGCGTTGGATCACATAGACCAACCCACCAGAACTATCATGAAAGACCAATGGGTCATGGTCGGGGCTTTTAGACCGGAGCACATCCAAACCATGTATAAGCTCCCGACAACATCTGAATACATGTATGATGTTGAATTCCTGGAGGGATTCAAAGAGAAGGAGTGCACTCAATATGACAAAACCATGCCCGGTTTGATAAAGGATTGGGTTTCGCGCTCCGCAAAATTCAGAGAAAATGACCAGGGCGTTTATTCAATCGCATTGCTAGAGCCACAGTATAAGTATGTGGCAATGATGACATGTCGACTATTCGAAAGGGAGGACACATCTCATTTCTACATTGCGTGGGTGCCTCTCATGTTTCGGGTCGCAGAAGGTTGCTCGTTTAATTGGGAAAAGATACTCTCGGACAGTTTGGCCAACCGAGTCACAGAGTATCGGGAGCAGAGGGCAAGCGGAAGACCGTCCTCATTTTTCATGTCTGCATATATCATGGACGCGGTATGTTCCATGACACCATTCCCTTTGATGAGCTGGGCTTGGAATCCAGCCCAAGAAAAACCTGTACATGAGTATCACGACAAACTGTGGGAGAATAAAGTGGACAAATTCATTTATGAAATTTTCAACTGGGTGATGGTGCCCCTGCACATCGCCATTTTTGGTCGCCTGCCACCTCGTATCTTGGATAGCATTGCTGCAAATCTGACTGGTATAGCGGATTGGTACGTAGAAGCAGAGTTTTTCTACTTCAGATTGTTCGGAGTTGTTGTTCCCCCGTTTGCACTACCACTGTTCATCCCCGACAAACTGGCTTGTCACGAGATCGCCCGACAAACAGTGATTGGTGGGGTGAGTAAAGAACTCAAAGCATCTTCAAAGAAGGTATGGTTGTTTTTCCCCGTTCGGCTAAATTCTTATTCTTTATTAGACTTCGGGCATGCCAAAGCTGAGGCTGCAGCCCTGGAAGACTTGAGTTTGGTCTCCATTGAATATAAAAAACATGATCCTCAGAAAATTGTGAGCAACCATCTAGCTAATTGTGGGCTGAAGAGGTTTGAACACGAGTTTTCACCCATGGATGACATTTTCCGAGGGGCAAGGCCTTATGAGGAAGTGCTAGCTCGGATCCAATCTTTAGCACCCGATGACACAACCTCTGTATTGAAATTTCAGGAACACTGACGAAGTTGTCTTCCCGCTGTGTTGCGAGGAGTGAGCCCAGACATTTCTGAGATGGAACCGAAGGATGCTGAAGGCCCCAAAGATGCAACTCCCAGCTCGAAAACAAGCCAGGACAAGGGAAAGCAAATGAAGAAGCCCGAAGCAGAGGAACAAAAATCGGAAACTGAGATGAAGACCCCTGAACCTCCGAAAAAGGAGGACCCGGTCGTCACCCCAGGAAAGGCAGCGAAACAAATCGGGGAACCCATCACTTCTGTTACCCCCTTGCAGTCGACGCAAGGAAATATAGAAGAAGGATGGATTTTAAATAAGGAATTGAGGCCTATCAGAGTAGAAGAACTTCCTCCAAATGAGTTCTTCTTTGACAAAAAGAGGAAAGCGGTGGTGAAAAGGGAATTCTACCAGGAGGGAGAATCGACCGCTAAAAAATTCAAGGTTATGACCGATGGAAAGAACAAAAAGAATGACTAAAATTGTGACGGGTTAAAAACAAGGGTGGCTCCAACATAGGCTCCTGTGAGGCGGGAAGAATAGTAGACCACGTGCCAATATTGGGTAAATGGAGTCACAAGCTAAAACAATCGGAAAAAATTCAAGGAAAAGGATCAAAGGGGGGAAAAGACTTCGTTTTTTACCTTGAGAAGTTTTTTCAAAATCAGATACTCTTTCCAAACACGGCTGTAGTCCCTTTCACAATTTTCCCTTTCCCACTACTAACTTTGGGGATGTTTTAAGACAGTCAAAACGACCCTAGTAGATTCAACAGATCTTGTGATTCACAGCTTGCATCAAAAGAATGATATTATATATTTTTAAATCGGGAAGTCCCATCTGAATTTGGGGTGTTGATCAGGTTTTTAGAAAGCATTGGTTACCAGAGTAGAGTGATATTCATGTATAACAACCTTACAGATATCTCAGACATTGCTTCACTGCTAGCGAGCCTGTTCAGTACCCTGGTGAAGTTGTTTGGCCCCTTTTACTGAATTTCCTTTCACCACTTCAGAAATTTTTCATGCATTTAAATGCTAAGACGAGGGCAATCATTCATGAATTTCCTTTCATCGTCTTTTAGGACTAGGTGGGGGCAATCATTTCTGAATTTCCTTTCACCACTCGTCTTATAATTCATTTTTTGAGTGCGAAGATGGGGGCAATCAGTTCATATCAGGGTTGATATCTGTGTAATATTTTGTATTAGAGGTCTGTCAACTTATTTTGATTACTCGGTATCAATCTTCCTTTGACCTTCACAACACCTTCGTTCTTAGGGAGAGAGGGGGAAATAATAATTTTTTTTAAGGGGCATCCTGTTCGAGCAAGCTTTGATTCTTCCGAAGTTGTTGAAAAACCTAGGAAAGTTAGGATCGCTCTAAACATTCCTTCGCTTAGCAGGAGATCAAGTAGTTGTGAAGACCAACTTTCCTATCAAGATCTGTTTCGAAACCCCTGAGGTTTAAAAAAAAATACTTTTATCCCTTCACAACAACTCGGGAAAACGGTGACTTGCTAAAAGTTAGACCCGAAGATAGACAGGATACAAAGCAACAATTCATTGACTGAAAATATGGGGGTCGAAACAACTCGAGACTGACTCTTGTAGATAACTTTGGGAATTGTTTATTTCAACTGCCCATTTTTTATTTAGTGTATCGTTCAACTTACTTTAAAACAAAAATTATCAAACCAAGCAATGATCCTCCTGTCTAACATTTTGTATTGCCATTTGAAAGATGCTACCTTGATTTCCCTTAATAGTCTTTCATAACATATATTTTTGAGAAAGTTTCTTTTTACCTTTTTATTTCATTTTCTTTGTGCAATACAAAACTATTTTAGGTATCACATGTTTTATGCTGCTCTATTTCTGACATCGACCTGCAAATTAATTTTCCTGCTAGTTTCGTCTGCAGCTGGAATCCTATAAAAAGCAAATGTGAATCTTATTAGAAATGTGTCGAGAGTTTAGGAACAAAAAACTAAAAATTAAAAGTAAATGTTCAAATGAAAATATATATATGTACAAAACATGAAATTTATTTATTTACGATTTTTTTTTTTTTTTTATAACTGTTATGTCATGTAATGTTTAGATATTGCCCGTTGACAGGGGCGCTGAGGAATTCTCCATCTATCTTTTCCAGAAGAAAGGAATTTTTCCCTTCTGGAGCCGAGACCCTGAATGGTCCATACCAAAGGTGGTCAAATTTTCTATGCTTCGCGGCTTCTTCCCTTCTCGTATCCCATCTTAATACTAAGTCACCTGGGAGGAATTCTCTGTCTTTTGCCTTGAGGTCGAACAATGCTTTCATATCGTCGTGGTACTTCTGCATTTTCTCATCAACCTCTACTCTATGTTGTTGAACCTCGATCAGTTGGTTAATTATCCTGGTTACATGATTGGGTTCTTCGTTCTAATCCTGCCATAATTTCATTACTGGCAACGCTAAGTTTATAGGTAGAACCGCCTCTATTCCATAGACCATTTGAAACGGTGAAATGTTGATAGACCTTTTAGTGTTGATGCGGTTTTCCCACAATGTGTACTTCAAGTGCACATGCCAGGACCTTTTATTTTCATCCAGTACTTTCTTGATTATGTTTACTAGGCTCTTGTTGGATGATTCGGCCAGCCCGTTTCCCTGGGGGTAATAAGCTGTGGAATGGCCGAGAACGATATTGTACTTCTGACAGAAGCTGATCATAGCCATGGACTTGAAGGCCTGGTCATTTTCGGTAACAATATTTTGGGGACACCTGAATATTGACAAGATATTATCTTCCAAGAAGTCGATCACCACCGAGTCTGTTGCCCTTTTGGTTGGAATGGCTTCCACCCACTTTGTAAAATAATCTGTGGTTGTTAAGATCCACTTATGCTGAGCACTGGAATGGGGATTAATTTACCCTATGAAATCTAGTCCCCATTATTGAAATGGAGCTTTAGTTTTGACTGGAACGAGTGGTAGTGCAGGGAGTTTCTGTTTACCAGCGAATATTTGACACGGGTTGCAAGTACGCATTTTGGAATTGACGTCCGAAAATAGTTTCGGCCAATAGTATCTGGCCCTCAAGATCTTGTAGGTTGTGGCTCTCCATGCGTGGTGTCCTCCACAGACTCCTTCGTGAAATTCCTCTATAACCCATGGAGTTTCCAACTCAACCAAACAGACTAGTAGGAACCCGAGTGGATCCTTCCAGTATAGTTGATTTTCGGCGATGCAATATTTTACAACATGAAGTTTTAAAGTTCTGCATTTGGCTGGTGATAGTCCATCTGGACATTTCAGGTTTAACAAGTAGAACACTATGTCTTTATACCGGCCTGATGATATGAAATTTTCCTCAACCTTGCTTGAATCTGTTTGGTCATCCGGCCCTTGCAGGCGTGTGTCTTCGTCTTCCCCTTGGAGGAAATTAATATCAAGAGCTCTAAGGTTCGACTCAGCCAAGAGTTTGGCCAGACCCTGCCCCTTTATCAATTTAGTCGTCTTGACTTCCAGATCAAATTCCTGTATTTTAGCGAGCCAACGCCCTCGTTTTCCGTCACTGTCTGGATGTACCAATATATCTTTCACAGCACTGGTAGGCACGTACGCGATAATTTTTTAATGTAGTACATAGGTTCTGAATGATTTTAGCACTTTTACCATTGCATACGCCTATTTTTCTATTATGTCATAATTTAGTTCGGCGTCTCTAAGGCTCTTGCTAAAAAATGCGATTGGTCGTTCGAAACCTTCGTCATCCTTTTGCAGGAGCACCGCAGCGATAGTATGTTCAGAAGAAAACGAGAAGATGAGGAAATCTTTCAAGTAATCTGGGCTTGCTAACACAGGTGCCTCGCTGATGACTTTTTTAATATGCGTGAACGATGCTTTAGCCTCGGTCGTCCAATTTACTTTGCTATGTTTCTTCAACATTCCTGTGATCAATTTGACAATCTCAGCAAAATTGGGGATAAACCTTCATAAAAAATTTATTGTACCTAAGAAAGATTGAATTTCTTTTACGTTTCTGGGAATATTTATAGTTTCTATTGCTTCAATCCTCTTAGGATCAATCCTGATCCCATCCTTAAATACGATATGCCCCAGAAGCTTACCTTCCCACATAGCAAAATGTGATTTCTTTGGGTTCAAAGACAGACCATACCTGCGGCACTTTTCGAAAGTCTGTTTTAGATGGATCAAATGTTCTTCATCGGTTTTAGAGAAAACCGTCAAATCGTCGAGGTAGATGACTACGAACTTGTCTCTTTCTCCTACGAAAGCAATGTCCATAGTGCGCTGGAATGTAGCTCCTGCATTCATCAAACCAAACGGAATTTTGTCATACATGAATGTACCCCATGGTGTGGTGGAAGCAGTTTTTTCTCTGTCTCACTCGTTCATGGCGATTTGGTTATACCCAGAGAACCCATCTATCATAGACATTCGATTTTCTCCGACTACCTTTTCTAGGACGTGGTCCATTTTGGGGAGTGGATAATTATCCTTAAGAGAAGACTTATTCAAGTTTCGGAAATCCACACACAATCTGATTTCTCCGTTCTTTCTCCTGACCGGGACCAAATTTTCCACCCAGTCTGAGTACCTCAGAGGTATGATTATTTTAGCATTTAAAATCTTCTTAACTTCCTTTTCAATCACAGGAAAAAAAATGGGGTTAATTTGCCTAAGCTTTTTCCTAAACGGCTTAACCCCGGGCTTCAAAGGTATCTTGTGCTCAATTATGGAAGTGTCATACATTCTAAGCTCATCATAGGACCAGGTGAAAACATCTTTGTACTGTCTGAGTAGGTCTCTGTACTGGACTTTTACCTTGGGAGGGAGGAACTTAGATATCTTTACTATCCTGGATTCTTTTTCAGTTCCTATATCGCAGTCCTCCACTTCTTCTGGTTGGGGCTGCAAAGTGGATTTCACAGGTATGTCGTTTTGATCGAAAAGTCTTTCTAAAGGAATTAAGCCTTTCGGAATTTGGTTTCTTTTAAGGACCAACATACGATGATCCGCTATTTTTTCTCGAAAGGTTTCAGGATCTTCCCCTTCTTGCATAATCCACATTGGGTCATTTTGATTCTCTTGGTCTGGATGAGTTTCAGAGAAATCACCTACTGCTATAAGAAATTTCTTGATTTGTTCGTCATATTCAAAGACCTGCCAGTGTCGGATATTGTCTGGTATAGAGGGTTTGTATCTGATTTCAATGTGATATTTCAGTTTGACGGTCGTGGGAGGAGAAAAGGTTGAAGTTGCCTTGGCCAATGCGTCAGCATGTAGATTCTCTGCGCGAGGGATAAAATGGATATTTACAGATGAGAAAAAAAAATTGATGATATCCCAAGTACAATTTCTATAAGCTCTTAGTCTGGGGTGCCTAGCTAGGTACTGTCGATTCATTTGTCTTACTATCAATTCTATGTCACCGTATACCTCTAAGTTTTTTATATTCAACTTCTTTACAGCCTCTAATCCTAAGATCAATGCTTCATACTCGCATACGTTATTGGTGTAATCTATGTCCCACTGCAAATGATAGGAGAAAGGAACAATGAACTTACCTTCAGGTGCTACCAAAAGTACCCCAGCACCAGCTCCTTCAGAAGACGAAGCGCCATCGAAATACATTTTCCATACACCAGTATTGCACATCTCTTTTGTCAAGGGGCTTAACTCTTCTTTCTTTGCATCGATTTCTTCCAGGAAACCATCTAGACCATCATCAAAAGACAAAATGCAATTCCCCAGATCTTGGTCTGCAACGTAAATGGGAAATTTATTTGGGTTTTGAGGGTCACTGACTGTATACGCTAATCTTGTTTCTCTGTACAAACGAGTGAACTGACCACAAAATACATGGATTGTGGCATAAGACATGTCTAACTGAAGGGAACCTCCCAACTTGGCCCCCCATGACCTAGATAACAACATACCGTACTTAGGGGGGATATCGGTGATAACCACATCCATCAGGATACTTCTAACAGGGACCTGCACTAGGGTAACTACCAGATCCTTTATCATCCCCATGCATTTAACCTTCCTTGAATTGAAAGAATACAGATTTCCATAAGGTCTCGTGATGTGGAGACCCAGCTTCTCCATTATAATTTTGGGGATAACATTATGAGAATCCCCTGAGTCTAACATACAATTATGTAGCAATTGATCATGTATATTCAAAGTGATATAGAAGGGAGCGATGTTGTCTTTGGATCCCTCAAAATGGGGACCAAAAGTGATGTTAGGTCTATCATCTTCTAGGTTTATAACATCAGATTGACTTTCTAGCTCATAGACACCCATCGCTTTGGCAATTTGCTTCCGATAAGTGAGATTTTTTGCTAATTCTACTAAAGGAATCGGTATCTTAATTTTGTTTAACTCATTTTCAAAACCGAAAGATGTGTTTACCTTGTCTGTTTCTTTGGTTGAGACTTCCAATTTTTTTCTTTCCGACTTACTTGTCTAGATCACTTTATCACTCGTGATCCTAGTTGAAGACGTAACTTTATCTACTGGTCCGGTTTCTTGTGTTTGAGTTTCAACTTTTTTCACCTCGGACTCTTGAGTGCTTGCTACCTTGGTTTTGGTGTTGGGTAACAAGGTCTCTTCCGAAGGAGGTTCATGAGCTTGACCCCTTTGAAGGATTCTCTTAGGTTGATCCGTTGAGGTGGGCTTATTTTTAGATCTTAGGTTGTACTTTGGTTGAAACTTAGCCATTATCATTTATGTTTCTGGTTGAGATACACAAAGGTCAGTGTGATCACCTTCTTCATCCTCATTAGACGGTTGTGGGGTATTCAAATATTTTTCATAGTCTTCACGAGTCATATATGGCTGCGAACATTCATCACCGAAATTCACAACTTCATCTTCCGAATCTCCGAAATCTTGGAGGTCGTTTGCTCTTATAAAATTTTCGTTTTTTAGTGGAGCTTGTATTTTTTGATCTTCGTTCTTTATTTGTCTCTGTTGATTTTGGGGATTCAGGTTTCTCCTGAAGTCCTTTTTATTAGAAGAATCATATTTAACCTGGTCCAACTCCATCCTAGAAATTTTGTTGGACAGTTCTTTAATTACTCGGGCCATATCATCTACTCTGTCATCAGTGTATCTATTTGAGCCCGAAGGACCCGCTGGTTCCCTATAGCGTCTATTCTCGTGGTTGACTATTTCTACTTTAGCCTTTAATTTACCTGAAGCCATCATATTAGATTCTATTTCGACAACATTGTCTTGCATTCTATTTAGGGTGGCTCCTCTTCTTTCTCGCAAAAGTAGTGTGAAATCTGGCTCGAAAGCTCCCGCGAAGGTTACTTTGGCTGAGGGTTCTGAGGGTTTAACTGCGGCTGGAATCTTATTATATAGTTTGTTGAATCTCAGAATAAATTCCATAACTATTTCTGAGTTCTTTTTCTTTAGGGACCCAAACTCGGTAAGGTAATATAAGTGATCTTTTCGCTCTCCCCATTTTCTGAGGAAAGCATCTTCCAAAGCATCATATGTTTGGATAGAAGCTGCAGGGAGGCTCCGAAACCAAGTTCAGACCTGTCCTTCAAAGGTTTGGACAAGGAGTCTCGAATAGACATCTTCGTGATTGATACCACAGATGTCTGTGAATTGGTCAAAGAAATTTATATGCTCGGTTGCGGTTAGATCTCCCTCCCCAGTGAACTTAGGAAGATTTTTGATGTAATTTTCAGGAAGATCATGGAGGGGGACGGGCAAAAACAGGGGAGCGTATCTCGCTGCTACTTTTGCGAATACTCTGGGAGGAGGGACATGCCCTTGGCCTCCACCACCTCCTCCGGCGGTTGCCATCGATGGGGGTTTAGAAAATGAGTGGGTAACACACTCTTTGGAATCAGGCGAGACTGGGAAGTTTTGTTGAAGAAAAGCTGGTATGTCAACTGTCGACGAACTTTCTGGAGGACCTTGTCCTTTGTGTACAGATGGGAAAGTTGAATGAATCTCACTCCTAACTTCAGAGAAGTTTGACCTCGGATCTTTGGTATCAAACAAAGGACTGCATGAAGTAGAAGGTTCTGAATGGCATTTAGTCTTTAAAAGTGGGTTTTTAGTCTTTAAAAAAATTTCGGGATCAGTAACAGGTGTAATCATCTTACCATCCGGGTTCTGTCTGGTATTCCTTCTACCGAATGCCAGTTTATTTTTTCGTTGAGTTGCCAAGTGAAAGATTGAAAAAGCCTTAAAACTATATGTACTCTATGTTCACTATCAAAGAGTAACACTTTCGACGAAATAAATGTCATTTTCCCAGGGAAAAAGATTTCGTAACTTTGCTCCCCAGAAACGGCGCCAGAAAGATGTTGTATTAGAGAAATGAAATAGAAATGCTCAAAACCAAGATGGAGCAAGCACATCTAGTGATCCAAGATGGTCGGATACAGGCGGGTCAACAGAGGACTATGATCGCAGAGCTGCAGGCTCAGGTAGAGGTCGCTAAAAGCAGAGTGATCGATGTCGAGGAGTTTAAATCCCAAGCGATCGAGATTCAGAGCAGGATCTCTTCTGCACAACAGAGTTTGCTAGCCAACGTGGGAGTGATTCGAGAGGATTGCCTATTGATGCATCGGATTTCCGAGAACCTGAATTTCAGAGAAAGGAATGCAAAAGTGGGTTGGGTCTCCTTTCAGGAGGCGGTGATAGCCACGAACAACAGAGTTTCGGCGGGTTCCCCCGAACTCACTATCTCAGAACAAACTAGAGGTAACATTATGTTGAAGGATTGGGAGCATAACATTTCCGTAGGCAAGGAACAGGCCCAAAAAGTAACCAATTCATTAGAAGAAGCCTTGGGTATGGACAGTGGAGGCGACGCAGAAACATTAATACAAATGAATGTAGAACAGATCTCGCTCGAACTGAAAGAGAAGGATGAGAGAGATTCGGCCGATATCTCTCAGATGGATACGGTGGACATGGCTCAAGTCGACAAACACTTAATCCAACCTAGCACGCAACTAAGTGCCCTCAACATCGTCGATGCACAAATGGGAGACAAGCTACAGCAGTTAGCCCGAGAATGTTACTTCGCCGAGGCCAGCTGTCAAGCAAAACCTTTGCAACTCGTATCTTAGTTTCTGGAAAGATGTATTTCCTGCACCGAATCCGTGCGAAGACGAGCACCTGGAACCAAGTGAAGATAGAGGAGGATAAAGAGAGCGATTGCGCTCCTCTCGGTTGTAACCGAATTTGTGTAACCGTTGAGTTTCTAACTTATCTGTAAAATTGTATAAATATATCATAGAAAGAAATAAACAAGGCTGGACCTTTTTTATGTCGATGGTAATAGAGTTTTTGTATTCGAGAAGTTAATATAAGCAAATCTAGAGATTCTTGATTCCGTCAAAACTGTGTTACAAGTTTGTTTCTTTGTATTTCATCTTTCATTTCATTCCATTATTCATAATTGATGTGCTTCGTTATACTTTAGTACGACCACTACTATAACGAAAGGATTTCAGTTTTATGCAATTGTTTATTGTCTTTCCTCTGCACCAGCTATCAATGGGTGTAAGACCAATCTGCACTTCCGGAATTCTACATATATTCTTTGCTATGTCAGTTATTTCCTTACTAATTTCCTCTTCTATTTATATGTGATTTTTCTCTTTGACAGGAACCTTGCGTTATATGCAGCTAAATGTTTTTCTCTCACCTCACACCTTTATATTAAAATATAATATAGTTACAGGAAAGAGCCTTCAATTTGCATCGCTATTTTATTCTTAAAACGTAAAATTCTCTTTTATTCGACCAAATCGAGACAGCATTTAATATCTCTTTGAATATTTTCCTACTCTTACTGTTCCTCCATGACTGTCCCCGCAGCAACACAGCCTAATATCGAACCCGGACTATCGAACCAAACACATATTGCTTTAAACCTTTTTGATATAATTCTTAAAACTGCAAATAACCGGGAGGAACTTGAACGTTCATGGGCAGCCATTGAACAAGATATAACTACTCAGGAACCGTTGGAAGCTAGACAACGCGAACGTAGAAATCTTCCCTAGTTTCCTATACCGAAGGTTGATGTTACCCTCTTACCCATCTTTCACCTACTTTTGGATGCCTTGACACTGTACTTTTGAGCCTTAAGTACAGACTCAGGAACAACAGGAGGATTAGTTATAGTTAATGAAAGGTTAATAGTTAATGGAAGATTAGTAATTAATGGAGGATTAGTATAGTTAATGAGAATTAATAATGAATGAAGGGAATGTAAATATATATATATATATATTGGGAAGGATGGGTTTTGAACCCACGACCACTCACCATAGTCCAAGCCTTGGAAAACAACCAAATACCAACGCGCCACACATGAGTCTTTACAAATAAATTCATATACATAAATAAATTAATAGTCATAAAATACTATCTCGAAGTATAATCTCCAATTATGCATGTTAACTAAACATTGAGTTCCATTCCATTCCACCAGTCAAAGCCAAGCACCAAGATTCAATGCATAGCCTCAGGCTCACTACATCATACGACCACAAGTCTAAAAACAATACATAACCACAGCGCACAAGCGCTAAGCTCCAATGCCCGAAAGCCACTCTACAATCCTTAAGACTCGCACCTGCAGCCACCAAGTCACACAATTCAATGCATATGTACAAGTTGCCAAGGAAAGCCCACGAGTCAAGCATCGAAGGATATCCTTAGACTCATTTCATCAACATTAGGTTGTAAGTCACCTTAATTAGTTGTAAATGCAAAGTATAAGGACTTAGACCAAGATAAGCGGAAGGAGACTTCATGCGCACTAGGCAAGTAAGTTAGAGAAATTAGTGAGTGTGGTATAGTGCTTGCGTAACTACCAGGGAGAGGGTCAATAGTTTTCTTAGGAGAATCAATCAAGCTTAGATGCTTTATCCCTAACCTATCCACCTTCCCTAAAGAGAGTAACGTATGTTTGCAGACAAGTAAAAAAAAAACTTACGCCTAACCCTGTTTTCTAGTTAAGTTGCGCAAATGTGAAATGTCCTTGAACTCACCCTGACAACTTTGGTTGATGCAGGTTAAATCATACAGGATGGTTAGGACTCGAGGGAATAGAGACAAAGGAGCATCGTCTTAGGCACCACGAACACCGCCAGCGCCGCCACCACCATTGCTTGAACTAGCTCTCATACTATGCTCTTTGGAGGCCATAAATGAGACTTTAAAGGGGCGTCAACTGACAGGGATTGAAGTGTATCCCCCACCATCTGGAATGGGTAATCCAGAAGCATCGAGGGATTCATGGGGAGGACCTCCACCCAAAGACATTACTAGAGAACTGCAGAAGATCAAACTTCCAGAGTTTGTCGGGGGTCACGCCAGTGAATGCGCAGAAGCATGGTTGTAAGGCATGACAAGGTGTTTTTCCTTAAGGGACTATGCGTCCACCTCAAAGGAGAATATAGTGATTTTTCAGTTGAGAGAAAGTGCCTTGAAATGGTGGGGCAACCTGGAAAGACAACTGCATCTTACCCCAGACACTGTATCTTGGGAACTTTTCGAGGAGAGGTTCCGAAGGAAATATCTGCCAGCTTACTATGAGGAATAGTAGGTAGGAGCATTTCATGCTCTAGTATAGGGAAACAAAACCGTAGAAGAATATGAGATTAGGTTTATGGAATTGGTCAAATATGTTTCATATATGGATAATGACCAAAGACAGGAAGAACTCTTTGTCTATGGGTTGAACCCTAAGATAAGGGATATGGTGCAGATGTGGAAACCGTCGTTCGTAGCGGAAGCTGTGGAAAATGCACGTTATGTGGAGGAACACATGAACTTAACCAGAAGTATGAGACCGAGCTTTTCGCATCATTCTGGATTCATAGGGAAGGCCCCTAGGACATTTCCGAGGGGAGGGGTCTCAAGGCCACCTCCATATGGTAACAAAGTCGCACCAAGGATAGTAGCCGCAAGGATTTCAATGGCAGCAAGTGTAGCATCTCATTCATCACCAATGACGCAGGCAGGTCCACGGCCAACTCAGGGAGCATCTAGTAGGGGCAGGGGTTCCAGGGGAAGGAACTCATTTTAGAGACAGTCACAAAACAATACGCAGGTTCAATCCCGTGTTACATGTTGGTGATGTGGAGGACCCCATTACCAGCGTGACTGCCCATAGTTACAATCAGGATTTGTGCATAGAGAGGGAAAGGCCCCGATGGGAAGAGAAAGTAGCAGCCACCAGATTTACACAGCGGTTAATAATCACCAGGCTGAAAATCAATCCACGGTGATGGAGTCATCAAGTACGCTAAATCATATCAATGTTAAGGTTTTATTTGATTCTGGTGCGACAAATAGTTTCATTTCACCATCTGCATTAGAAAAGAGTGGGTTGGCAGCCTACGAGCATGATGACTTTAAACAAGTCGAGATGGCTTCAGGGGAAAAACAAGCGGTAGGACCTAGCATTGATAATTATACAGTAGACCTGGAAGTGTGTACTACTAGGTTGAAGGTATACGTCACTGATTTCGGGGCATATGACCTAATCATTTGAATGGATTGGTTGGAAGCTCATCGAGCTTTGGTAGATTATTTCGCAAAAAGGGTGTTTTGTGTCGACGACGAAGGAAGACCAGTAGAGATCCAAGGTGCACGAAGAAAGGTGTCATTACGCTTTATCTCAACTATGAAGGTTAAGCGATGCTTGAGGTAAGGGTGTCGACTTTATGTAGTGGAAGCAGTGAATGAAAGGAAGGGACCCTCATTAGATCAGTACCCGATATTGTCATAATTTAAGGATGTTTTTCTGAATGAGTTACCAAGGTTACCTCCTAAGAGGGAGCTTGATTTTACTATTGAGCTAAAATTTGGTGCAGAACCAATTTCCAAGACTTCGTATCGGATGACAACACCGTAACTTTGTGAGTTGCAAATGTAGTTGAAAGAGTTACTGGACTTAGGGATAATAAGGCCCATTGTCTCACCTTGGGGTGCACCAGTAATTTTTGTAAAGAAGAAGGATGGATCCTTACGACTGTGTATAGATTACAGGGACTTGAACCATGCTACAGTGAAAAATAGGTACCCAATACTGCGAATAGATGACCTCTTCGATCAAATGAAAGGAGCAGCGGTATTCTCAAAGATCAATTTGTGATTAGGGTATCATCAGTTAAGGATTAAGGAAGGGGATATTCCTAAAAATACCTTTCGAAACCAGTTTGGACATTACGAGTTCGTTGTAGTACCTTTCAGATTGACTAATGGGCCAGTAGTATTCATGAGCCTCATGAATGGCATATTTCGGAAGTACTTAGACTGTTTTGTACAAGTCTTTCTAGATGACATCCTCATCTATTCCAAAAACGAAAGAGAACATGAGGAACACTTGCAAGTGGTGTTGTCCTGCCTTAGAGAGAACAAATTGTATGGGAAGTTGTTGAAGTGTTCCTTCTTCCAAAGAGAAATCCACTATTTAGGTCATATCATTTTCGATAAAGGAATCTCTATGGACCCAAAAAAGGTAAAGGCCATTATGGAGTGGACAATGCCAAAAAATGCCCATGAGGTGAGAAGCTTCATGGGGCTAGTAGGTTATTATCAGAGATTTGTGGAAGGATTCTCAAAAATAGTGAAACCCATCACCACTTTGCAGTGCAAGGGGGTCAGGTATGAATGGACAGAAGAATGTGATAGTGCATTCATTGAACTTAAGAGGTTACTAACTAGTGCACCAATTCTACGAGTGATGGATATGGAAAAGGACTTCACAGTCTACACAGATGCCTCGAAGCAAGGGTTGGGGGGCATGCTAATGCAGGATGGAGGAGTGATAACTTATGCATCAAGGAAGTTGAAGAAACATGAAGATCTATACATGACTCATGATTTAGATTTGGAAGTTGTAATGCTAGCTCTGAAACTTTTGAGGCACTATCTTGTGGGGCAAAACTTTGAGCTCAAAACAGACCATCAAAGTTTAAAACACCTCTTCACTCAAAGGGATCTGAATGCCTAGCAAAGGCGATGGAGTGAGTTTATGAGTGAGTACTATTTTGGTATTTCGTATATCAAGGGAAAGGAAAATGTGGTCGCATATGCCTTGAGTAGGAGACCACGTGTCTTCTCCTTGGTACCCTTAAAATTCAATCTGAAGGAACGTGTGTTGACGCAACTCCAAGGAGAAAATTGGTATTTAAAGGTTACTTCAAACCTCCAGAGTGGGAGGCAGTTATATCCAAAGTATGAAGGATATAGTTTGGAAGTAGATGAACTATTAAGATATCGGGGAATGATGTACATCCCTAAAGATGGGGATATTCGAAGCATCATACTGAAGAAATCCCATAGAGCACTTTATTGTGCACATCTGGGTGTGACGAAGATGTACACAGACATGAGGAAACTTTTCTTCTGGGTAGGCATGAAGCGCGATGTAGTCCATTTCATTGCCAAGTGCCTAGAGTGTCAACAAGTGAAAGCCGACCACCATCACCCGGCAGGCCTCCTACAACCACATGATGTTCCTATGTCCAAGTGGGAAGTCATCTCTATGGATTTTGTTGTGGGGTTGGCACTCACATCTCATAGACACAATGCCATTCTTGTGATAGTGTATAAGTTAAGAAAGAGTGCTCATTTTATTCTGGTTAGAGACACTTATGTTGTCACTGATGTGGCACGTGTGTTTGTAAGTGAGGTTATCCGTTTGCATGGGATACCTAAGAAGCTCATTTCAAATAGGGACTCGATATTCACTTCTAGGTTTTGGACAAGTTTGTAGTCAGCATTGGGGACTCAGTTGAACTTAAGCACAACTTATCATCCTGAAACAGATGGGAAAACCGAGAGGGTAAATCAAGTCATGGAATACATGCTTAGAATGTATGTCATGGATAATCAAACCCAGTGGGAGAAGTAGCTACCTTTGGTAGAGTTTTCCTACAATAAAAGTTTTCATAGCTCCATCAGAATGCCACCCTACGAAGTTCTGTATGGAAGGCCATTTAGAACACCATTGAGTTGGGAAAGATTAGAAGACCAAGTAACAATTGGGCTAGAATTGATTCAAGAGATGGAGGAACAGGCGATTCAAATTAGGCAGAGACTAAAGGAAGCACAGAATAGGCAGAAAAGTTATGCGGATGCACACAGGACCGACCAAAGTTATGAAGTAGGAGACCAGGTTTTCATTTGTATCAGGCCTAACAAGAGTACCATATGGTTCGGGAAGGGGACAAAGTTGTCACCTCGATTTATAGGACCGTTCAGAATCCAAGAGAAAATTGGACATGTTGCCTATCGTCTCATACTGCCACCCCACCTGCATAAAACTCATAATGTTTTTCATGTATATGTTTTACATCATTATGTTTCTGATGAATCACATAAACTAAATTGGAAGGAATTGCAGGTATCGGACGTGGGAACTCTCACAATAGAACCATTACACATATTGGACTGTAGAGTTCAACAACTCCGAAACCGTCTGGTAGACCAATTTAAGGTCCAATGGAACAAGTATAGTCCAGGATATGCTACTTGGGAAGATGCCGAGACATTACGACTAGACTATCCCTCACTTTTTTGACCACCTCAAGAATATGTTTCTCGAAGGTTGGGTGTATGTAACACCACCTTTTGACTTAGACAGCCAGGATTACCTAAGGCCTACATACTTTTATTTTCTATTCACAGTGAAACTATTAAATGATACACTTAAACTTTTAAGATGTATGAACCTTTATGAATGTTTAAATATTAATGATGATGATGGATATGATGTGATATATTGTGAGAATGTAAATTTTATGAATGTTTAAATATTATTGATGATGATGGATATGATGCGATCTACTATGTGAATGTAAATTTTATGAATGTTTAAATGTTATTGATGATGATGGATATGATGCGATATATTGTGTGAATGAGAATCCTATGAAGGTTTAAATGCTATTAGAATGATGTTGGATATGATGCAATCTATTTGGTAAAAGATAATTTTATGAATGGGTGTCAAAATTGAATTATGGGACATTATGAGATCTATTTCTAACTTGAAAACTTTGATGTTAAGTTGTTGGTACACGGATACCAAATTGAAATGATGGTTGTATACAATTACATGATGATAATGCATAGAAATGTATGAGTTTGTGTTACAGACTAATCTGCAGGTTATGGGCTATGAAATAGCCAAGGGATAATGATGATGAAAGTGGAGGTCATGACCACTAGCCGAGAAACATTATGGTATGAATCTTTGTATGTGAAATTATATTGGTTTGGACACATTGCTATGATATGTGGACCAGTGTAGGATTTCAGGTGGTAAGACTGCCCAAAACTGAATAGACGATGACAAAACTCCCAGCAACACGGTGCCACTGTATATTCCATTGTAGGGTGTGGACCCTAGTTATGATTAGGAGAGGTGGAGGCATTTCCTATCGTGTATCCTCTGAAACCTGAAGTCATGGGAGGACGGTGTTATCTCATGCTCCCCTAGACGTGCGATGATGACTGTCAGTTGCCTACTGGGGAAGCTTGGTCAAGATAGTGACACTTCCTCTTACGGGTTCTATTTGGATTTAGGTCAATATAGTTGACGCTCCAAGATAGTCCAGCAGAGGAAGGATAAGAATGGAAGATGGAAGTAAGTTAGGGAGGAAGGATGAGTAGAAATAGTTGAGAGTGTATGGAGATTTGTCCTATGTTGGAACTTATTGTTTTCCTTCTGAAAAGAAAATGCATATGTATATATGAATATTCATAATTATGTAATTAAACTACAATTGTCTAAATAACGTTGTTGAGCTAGATAATTGTAATTACAGGATTTCACAAACATTTGATTGATTTATTGTCTTTTATAAAATGAATCGTCTTGTTGAAGGGATTGGAAGCATATGGAAATTACTATAGAGATGATAGTTATTGATATTAGTACATGAACGAGACTTGTATGTACTAGCTACACATGCATTTCTTGCGCATGTACCCTAGTATGAATGAGTTTCTTGGCTTACTTACTAATAATGACAGTTATTTGTTATGAATGTGTGAACCATGTTTCTTTTCCCTTGTGTCATAAAATACCTTAACTTTGGGACGAAGTTTCCTGAAGGGTGGGTGTATGTAACAACCCTAGTTAAATGGTTGCATAGGGTTTATCAAGTATAGTTAATTAAATAATTAACTGTCTTAATATATTTTAGTTAAACAATGATTATTTATTAATAATATTAATTAATTATTAATTGTTTATATCTGTTGATTAATTAATTAATTAATTAATTAACTCATTAAAGGTTTGGGTAATGAATAAAGAGCTTAATAATTTTTATTTATTTATTATAAAACTTTACGTATGCGAGGGGGGATGAAGCATTGAGTGGAGGGATAAGGTAATAAATGGAAGGATAAGGTAATAAATGGAGGGATAAGGTGGGTGGCATTAAAGGAGGGTAGGAGTCGGTGAATGGAAGGGGATATGAGGGGGAAGAGGCCTTCGGGAGATGATTATGAAAATTTGGGGAGGAAGCATTATTTTTGAGAGAAGGATTGTATTTCCTGGTTTGGATATTTTTCTGGTTTTGGAGTTTGGGTGAACTGTTGCAGGGAGCACCAGGTTGCTAGGAGTTTTGGGCTCGTGGGCCAGGAATCCTCACGGAATCCTGGAGCTAGGTAGCCGGACAGGCTCTATTCCTAGCTGGAAGGGAGGAAGATTTGGTTTTGGGCAGAGTCTGGGCAGAGCAGCAAAGAGGACAGCCGGATATTGGGAAAATAGAATCAGCCAGAGGTATCTATATTCATGAATTTGTTGGGTTATGTGGTTGTTATGTAATTTATTAGATTGTTGTTCATAAATTTAAATTTTCTACTGCTTATATGTTGAATATTGAAATTGCTTATTGCTTATATGTCGAAATGCTGAATGAAATTGCTTATAGCTTATGATGAATAATCTTAATGTTTAAATTTACAAAAAAATTTAGGCTTTGTTAAATTAGGTCCTTACACTTGATTTATCAGGCTTGCAAACCAATTTAGTGTAAGTCCTGAAATCTTGATTTCACACAAAAAAATTAATGGTGATAACAGTCCCCTCAATGAAAAGAACACAAAAACTAAAGAAAATAACTAATTAAGCTAGGATAAAGTAGGGTTAGAGAGGAGAAAAGAAGGTACACCTTGTTCTCCCATATGATGTCAATCCCTTCTCCAATTCATCGAAGATCTCCTAATATTCCACTAGAACCAACATGTAAGATAGATGCAATACAAGGGCTGTAAAAAAATTAGTTATGAAATCAAAAGCATGTGCATATTATATGTCATATTCAAAGTAAGCATAAAGATAAACATACATTGAAGACAAAGTATGAGGGAAAAAAAAATATTTTATTATCAACCAGTATAAAAGGTAAGTTACAACCTTGTCCAGCCTTTAGGCACCGTCTTGAAGCCAACTGTCTGGGTTCCTCTATGAATCTTCAAGAATCAACTCAACTAATGTAATCTTCCTTCAATGACTTAGATAGGGATAAAGAGATTGTTGGATCATGTTGTCATTGATGCCAATGGTTTGATTGATTGATGTCAAGTGGTTGATTGATGTCAAAATATTTATTGATTGATTATTTATGTAATGTAATACGTATTGTCCTTAATGAGAATGCATAGATGAAGATGGATCAATGAGTTTTCATTGATATGATGAAGATAGATCAATGGGTTGTCATTGATACATGATGAAGATGGATCGATGTGGTTTCATTGGTATATGATGCATTGTTGAAAAATGTATATATGATTCATCATGATTGATAAGGTGCACAAATGGATGAACTCCAAAGTGGTCCCCTTATGGTCAAATCCCTCACGGGAAGACACTTTGTGGATTGATTTATCCTAGAAGAATGGTTGGAGGACCTATGCTTGTATGTGGAATAATGAGATGAATATCAATGAATTTGTTGGTGAAACTATCCTAGATGGATAGTGCTTGTCTTACCATTTTCGATGGTATGTGGAACGTCACATAACTCCTCACGGTTTGAGAGTTATGGCCTTACGAAGTTGGAGGACCCTCACATGTTGGTTTGAAGCCCACAAGGTCAAAGAAGTCAAAGTGCTTGAAAATAAGAAATCATTATTTAAATGATAAATTAAAGTGACAAAGTCAAGGTGGATTATTTAAATAATAAAGAGAAGTGACAAAATCAAGAAAGATTATTTAAATGATAAAGTGAGATGACAAAATCAAGAAGGAATATTTAAATGATAAAATATTGGAGAACTTTCTATTTATGGAAAGTGGTTAACCCTAAAAATAAGGAAAATGGGTTAAGTGACTGTTAGGACCACACAATGTACCTTTTTGCCTATACTTTTTGCCACTATTATACTCTTGATCACCTATATTTGGACTCATACTATCACTTTATCTGATCATCCCAAAGGTATACAACGTCCCTTCTCATTACTATACGTTTAATCTGTTTTGCATAATATTTTACATCATTCTCGTACTTGACCATTGATTAGAAATGCATAAGTGTTCAAAACTGCAGATTAGCATTTGAGGCCTGTTGCTGAAACACAGAACTGTCACACAATCCAAAGTCGTTGTTGCTGAAACACATAACTAATCCTGAAACACAGAGCTGCTATACAGTTCGAGGTCGCAGATGCTGAAACACAGAGCTGTTACACGGTCCGGAGTCGCAGATGCTGAAACACAGAGTTGTTACACAGTCCGGAGTTGCAGATGCTGAAACACAAAGTTGTTACACAGTCCAGAGCTGCAGATGCTGAAACACAGAGGAGACTGCTAGGACCGACGATGTTGAAACACAAAGGAAGTCGTTACATTCAGTGGTCAACAAGCACCAACCGTCGCTCCTACATAAGAATGCCGACACAGTCAAGAGCGCAATTCACGTGGCTGAAACAACCCGCGAATTGCGATGCTGAAACAACATCAACAGCAATGAGAAGAAGTTGTTACTCCAGTCATAATAGAAATACCTCATTCAGCTCCTGTAATAGCATTATGTTGCGCGAGACTAGGACATCCTATTCTGGTTTAGAAAGTAGATCTGACTAAAGATAGGACTCAGATACACATTGTAATTTTTGATCAATTGTATAGAAGGGGTTCCCTCTTTAAATAGGAGGAAATCATCATTCGAGGAATCCAAGTTTTATGTATTGAAAAGCTTCAGAGAGAGGGACGTATTTCATTTTCAGACTGTAATATGATATTTTGATAGATGAATAAAAGACTTCTTTGAGTATCCTTCTTTAGCTTTCTCGTTTCAGGGGAATCTTGTGAGAAGGGAGGGCCCACCTTCTTCACAAGATTCACCCGTTAGTTTTAGAGTGTGTTAGTATAATTTATGTTTATGACTTGATTAACTTTCATATGCTGAAACACTACTTTTAATGAATTATGCTTTTCTGAAACACTACTGAACTCTGTCTTGTTAAGAGATTTAGTTTATTGAATGTTACATTCTTTTTATTAGCAATCCTGTGTGATGACTTTATGAGGCTAGACGGAGACTGGGTTAAGGATTCCTGCTTAGAAAGGAAGGGATCAGAATGTCATGTTCTCTGTAGATTTCCATTATTTCTGCAAGTGTGCTATCCAAAGACTGGGTTAAGGGTTCCTGCTTAGAAAGGAATGGATCACACTATCCTGTTCTCTGTAGATTTCCATTACTTCTGCAAGTGTGCTAGCCAGAGGTTGGGTTAAGGGTTCCTTCTTAGAAAGGAAGGGATCGAACTATCCTGTTCTCTGTAGATTTCCATTATTCCTGCAAGTGTGCTAGCCAGAGGCTGGGTTAAGGGTTCCTTCTTAGAAAGGAAGGGATAAGACTATCCTGTTCTCTGTAGATCTCCATTATTTTTCACAAGTGTGCTAATCATAAATAGGGCTAAGGGTTCCTGCTTAGAAAGGAAGGAATTGGATGGCCTTGTTCTCTGCTAGATAGAGTTAACTTTCTCTGCATTACTGTTTTCATGAAAGACTGTTAATCAGAAATAAGGTGTTGAAGTCTCTTCTTGAGAGTAAGGGTCTTGTTCTCTGGTTACAGAATAGTTGTTCTTTCCTGTTGCAATTCTTATTTTTAATGTAATCCAGGATTCCTTAGATTAATATTTAAGATCTGCAATAGGTAGGTTGCTTTCCTGTAACTTAAGTCAGAACTTCAGTTCATTTAGGGCAAGTGTGATTAATGTAGTTTCCTTTACTACAACTTTAAGTTTCTTTTGGAATTGAGCATATATAGTGCATGGTTATCTTTGAAATAACAGACTTCCCTGGGTTGACAATTTATGTATCACTTGGTTTTTTGAATTAATTGAGAAATTATAGTGACCAACATTTTGGCGCCGTTTCCGGGGAAGGTAGCTATAGATTTCAAAAGCACTTATCATTGTTTTCTTTAGATAAAAAGATTGCATGAAAGACCCCAAAGACACTAACCCTACAGGTGGCAAGGGAAAAGGAAAAGGAGGAAGAAAGACTTACATCGACGAGATTCTATCAAAGTCTGAATCTGCTGCTTAACGACCAAACCTTCGAAAACAAAACTCCTAGCCTTCATTCCAAGCAAATTTTGGAACAGGGAAAGAAGTTTGGAGTCCGGAGATAGTCCAGAAGCCAGTAGGAGACATTGAGGACAGAGCAAGTGCAGCAGGGGAGTAGACAGAGGAAAACATGGATGAGTACAATGAAGAATTGCATCACGAAGAACAGGCAGGTCCTGAAGGAGAGGTAAAAGATGAAAATTCTTTCTCTACATTAGGATTTCCTATTGGCGATCTCCCTAGAGGAGCAGACCCCATGAAAAACATTCCACTCTCAGCATTGCCCAATTTTCATGGTTTATCTTCAGAGGATCCTAATGAATTTCTATTTGAGTTTGATATATTATGTAGGAGTTATGATTACGTTTCTAATGCTCAGAAACTGAAGTTATTTCCAGCAACACTAAAAGGGAATGCACTAAGATGGTTTATGAGTCTTGGAGGCCATGTAATCACAACATGGGACCAAATGAAACAGAAATTTCTAAACAAATACCAGGACTACTGCCGAACGAGAGAAAAGAGGGAGGAGCTATTTAAGATGATGCAGAAAGAGGATGAGAATCTAGAAGACTTTGTAGAAAGGCTACAATACAATCTACAAAGATCCAGTCATCCTAATGTAAGTAAGGATATTCTCAAAACTATTTTATTAAAAGGAGTAAGGGATGACTATCTAGATATGTTGAATATGCTTGGAAAAGGGGACATATCCAAGGAATCATATGATGAAATTGTCAATTTATGCAAAAGATGTTCAAGGGGAGCTTCAAGAAACATATTAAACAGCAGGGACACCACATTTTCAAGAGTCCAAAAATCAGTCAGTGGGGGAGCAACAAGAGCTGAGATAGGTAATCTACTTGAAGATTTTAAAACTGAAATGTTAAGCTCTTTTCCCTCACAAATGGATACCCTGCAGATTAAGAAAAAGCAAGCAGAAGAAAAAGCAGCCTTGTCCATCTTTTGTTCTCAGTGCAGAGATAAGCACCCACGAAGAGAATGTCCACTCGATAAAAAGCCAATCTGCACTATCTGTGATAAAGATCATGATACCCAAAATTTTCCATCTTTACCAGGGATCAAGGCAACATTACAACCAACGGACGAAGAAGCTGAAGCTGTCTATCTGATGACACAAAGGAGACAATGGCAACTGCGGGGACAAGGTATGAACTCTAACATGCCATTTGCATCTTCTAATCATTGGAATAATTATTCTGCTTTCAATCAAATGAGTTACCCCCCCTACAATCAAATGCAATACACTAATCAAATGAATTACCCATCCATGCAACAAACTTACCCACCCATGCAACAAA
>ML844561.1:10705-21109 GCA_009831015.1 Picea engelmannii | reverse complement strand
ATCATCCCAAAGGTATACAATGTCCCTTCTCATTACTATACGTTTAATCTGTTTTGCATAATATTTTACATCACTCTCGTACTTGACCATTGATTAGAAATGCATAAGTGTTCAAAACTGCAGATTAGCATTTGAGGCCTGTTACTGAAACACAGAACTATCACACAATCCAAAGTTGTTGTTGCTGAAACACAGAGCTACTATACAGTTCGAGGTCATAGATGCTGAAACACAGAGTTGTTACACAGTCTGGAGTTGCAGATGCTGAAACACAGAGTTGTTACACAGTCCGGAGTCGCAGATGCTGAAACACAGAGTTGTTACACAGTCCAGAGCTGCAGATGTTGAAACACAGAGGAGACTGCCAGGACCGATGATGCTGAAACACAAAGGAAGCCGTTACAGTCAGTGGTCAACAAGCACCAACCGTCGCTCCTACATAAGAATGCCGACACAGTCAAGAGCGCAATTCACGTGGCTGAAATAGCCCGCGAATTGCGATGCTGAAACACCATCAGCAGCAACGAGAAGAAGTTGTTACTCCAGTCATAACAACAATACCTCATTCATATCCTGTAATAGCATTCTGTTGTGCGGGACTAGGACATCCTATTCTGGTTTAGAAAGTAGATCCGACTAAAGATAGGACTCAGATACACATTGTAATTTTTGATCAATTGTATCGAAGGGGTTCCCTCTTTAAATAGGAGGAAATCATCATTCGAGGAATCCAAGTTTTATGTATTGAAAAGCTTCAGAGAGAGGGACGTATTTCATTTTCAAACTGTAATATGATATTTTGATAGATGAATAAAAGACTGCTTTGAGTATCCTTCTTTAGCTTTCTCGTTTCAGGGGAATCTTGTGAGAAGGGAGGGTCCACCTTCTTCACAATATTCACCCGTTAGTTTTAGAGTGTGTTAGTATAATTTATGTTTATGACTTGATTAACTTTCATATGCTGAAACACTACTTTTAATGAATTCTGCTTTGCTGAAACACTACTGAACTCTGTCTTGTTAAGAGCTTTAGTTTATTGAATGTTACATTCTTTTTATTAGCAATCTTGTGTGATGACTTTATGAGGCTAGACGGAGACTGGGTTAAGGATTCCTGCTTAGAAAGGAAGGGATCAGAATGTCCTGTTCCCTATAGATTTCCATTATTTCTGCAAGTGTGCTATCCAAAGACTGGGTTAAGGGTTCCTGCTTAGAAAGGAAGGGATCAGACTATCCTGTTCTCTGTAGATTTCCATTACTTCTGCAAGTGTGCTAGCCAGAGGCTGGGTTAAGGGTTCCTGCTTAGAAAGGAAGGGATCGGACTATCCTGTTCTCTGTAGATTTCCATTATTCCTGCAAGTGTGCTAGCCAGAGGCTGGGTTAAGGGTTCCTGCTTAGAAAGGAAGGGATCAGACTATCCTGTTCTCTGTAGATCTCCATTATTTTTCACAAGTGTGCTAATCAGAAATAGGGCTAAGGGTTCCTTCTTAGAAAGGAAGGAATTGGATGGCCTTGTTCTTTGCTAGATAGAGTTAACTTTCTCTGCATTACTATTTTCATGAAAGAGTGTTAATCAAAAATAAGGTGTTGAAGTCTCTGCTTGAGAGTAAGGGTCATGTTCTCTGGTTACAGAATAGTTGTTCTTTCCTGTTGCAATTCTTATTTTTAATGTAATCCAGGATTCCTTAGATTAATCTTTAAGATATGCAATAGGTAGGTTGCTTTCCTGTAACTTAAGTCAGAACTTCAGTTCATTCAGGGCAAGTGTGATTAATGTAGTTTCCTTTACTACAACTTTAAGTTTCTTTTGGAATTGAGCATATATAGTGTGTGGTTATCTTTGAAATAACAGACTTCCCTGGGTTGACAATTTATGTATCACTTGGTTGTTTGAATTAATTGAGCAATTATAGTGGCCAACAGTGACCTAGAGGATGAAAGTATAAATACGATAGAAATGGTCTCTTGCAAAATCATCCTTTTTGTGGATCAATGGAGAGCTTCTTGTGCGAACATCTTTTGGAGTATTGATGGAGAGTTTCTTGTGAGAGAATCTTTCGTGTGGATCTCTTGAGCATGATTGAAGGTCTATTCTGAGAGAGAGGAGATCGGGAGGATATCATGGATGCATTTAAGTTTCGGCAAGTTTGAGATCATAACAGCGAAATTCTTAGAATCACAGAAAAACCCTATTTTTTGGTGTGTACGCGGGTTGTCTGTGTATAGGATGTGTATACGCAAGTTGTCTATGTACAAGGTGCGTACAATATGCAGGCTGTCATTGTATAGGGAGCGTACAATGGATAAACTCATGGAGATTTTTGTTTGAGCTGATGACAAGCTGTTGAAGAATGAAGCAAGTTCTAGATCTGCATTCTATGGGCTCAGATATATCACTGAGACACTGGTATGGTTGCATTATTGTCTTGATGGATAGTATTTCTTTTTGTGTTGCGAATGCCTAGGGAATTCTTGGTATGGTTGCTATGATGTGGTTTATGTTGGTTGATGGAGTGAGCAACAATATTATGATTCAGTACTGATATGATGGCTTTAGTATGTTGATTTCTTATGAATGATTGAGTAACATTCATATTGACTGGTTGTGGAGCATGAGTAAGCTATTGGAGAGATTGGATGTGTTGTGATTGGCTGGTGGTCAGTTTGGATAGTGAGAAATAGAAGAGAATGATAAATTGGCTGCAGAGGATCTAAGTTGATCTTGAAGGATAAACCCTAATAGCTCATAAGGTATATGCAGGTTGTAGTATTGTTTGGGAGTGTATACGTAGGTTGTAGTACTGCTTGGGCATGTATACATGTGGGTTGTGTTACTGGTAGGGCACGTACATACACGTGCTACACTACCAACAGGTCGTGTACCTGTTGCAAATTGATATCTGTTGAGGATTGTTGTCTCATCTCAGTTGATGCTGAGGGTGTAAGCTGAGTCTTGCATTATAGAGCTGGTGCTCTTGTAGATTTGTACTCTATTCAATTGTTGTTGAAAAACCCCAAGGATTGTAGTCCGTAATAAAAATAAAATTGTACATACATCTTGTGTTCTTTGTGTTCCTTGTGGTGATGACTTGTTGATGATATATTGCTGATATATTTTGTTGATATGTATTCACATCTAACTGGTTATAAATGATAGCAATGAGTAATGAGTAAAATGTTGAATTCTAATTAATGAGTTTTGTGAAAGATGGAAGTTTTGGGAAAAAGATCCCCACACTCATTCACCCCCTCCCCCCCTCTATGTGTGGTAGGTGTGTCCAAAAGAGACACCCTATAGCCACATAAAATGAGAAAGAAGTTCTAGAAAAGGAGTTTCCATACTAAAGGGGTTGTTGCTCAGAGAATTATATGGAAGGGAGGCTTGCTAGATGCTAGAAGCATAACTTTTCATAAAGGGACTTGACCTCTCTTTATCCTTCCATGGTTGTTTTATATCTTCCCAAAGAGATTTGGGGATTTTAATTTTGTTGTGTATGGGTAAGGTTCATTGGGAAACGATCCCAACCAAAAAACCCTCCTGAAAAACACAGAATTATTTTATTTTTCACCAATTTTGAGGGAATTCACGGGTCTAAGTGAGGAAAGTCGTCGATGTTCGCGTGTTGCACTAGGAAAACCCCATGATATGATCTTAGGGCATGTTTTTTCAATAGTTTTTGATAGGTATTTAGGGGAAAAATCTAGAAATCATTGGGAAAGGTTTGGGCCATGGAACAAATGCATAGGTGTGGCATTTTGTGCTATAACAGTGTCACCAGCCTCTGCTAGTCATGTTGGGGGAAAGAAACCAGCCTCTATGAGTCATGTTGGGAGAAAAATTCTAGTCACTACGAGTCATACTGGAACTAAGTCACCAACATATGCTAGTCACATTAGAGATGTGTCTCCAACCTTTGTTATTCATGCTGAAGGCAAACAACCAGCCTTTGCTAGTCATGTTGGAAGAAACATTCCAGTCATTGCTAGTCATATTGGCGTCCAATCACCAATCTCTATGAGTCATGTTGAAAATCTGTCAAAAACCTTTGCAAGTCACGTTAAAGACAACCCACCAGTTGTTGTAATTCATGTTGGGGGCATCGATACTTTTTCTTCCATGTTGATCATTTATGACGGGTAATGATCTTGAAACTAGCATATAGGTTAGATTTTCCCCTTCATGCATTTTTCATTATCTGTTTCTTGATTCTTTAGGCCTTAGGATCGACCCCACTAAGTTGCAACATGGAACCTTCTTTATTGTTTAGAATTTTAGTAATTCACATGGTAGAGCCTACCATTCATGGGCACCCTAGTTAGAACCATGTTCGTAGTTTGGTGCCCATGCTGAATTACTTCCATAGGCTTGGGAGTCTTGTTTGGTCCCTCCATGACATTGTGTTCAAGCCTCATGTCCTCTACTTAGTATGTTTTTGGATACTACCTGCGACCCTCCCTCCATTACATCTTGGAGTCTCAATTAAGCTCTTTTCATACTCCTTAAAAATGAAAACATTGTTGAGTGAGCTTGTTTTCTTTCACACTCGTTAAATGTATTTGAAAGGAAATATATTGAATACAAGTTTACCCCTTTTTGGATTGAATGGACTAATTATGAAAAAGGAATACTCTAGTCAACATTGACTAGAAGAGCTCTTGTTGGTATAGTTTTACACTTTTTCGGGCTTAGGAGACTAAATTTATGAAAAATAATACTATTGGAAACCTACTTCCTAATGTCGAGTTGCAGTTGCATTTCATTATCCTGCTTTCATTGTTGAACCTAATGTCGGCTCCCTCTTCCTCGTTATAAGCACATTTCCTAGCATTTATCAGCATTCACCAACAAGTGTCTTTCATATATCCTTTGCAACTTGACACCCCTTACCCCAAGAGGAAACATCCCCCTTAATGTCCATATCCTACACAGGTACCTGTACATCGAGCATAGGTATGTTCCACTGCATGGAACCAATTTTCTTATTCGCGACACTCATTTCCTCTCTTGTATCATAGAATTCTTTTACCTCTTTTTTTAGGCTTTAATAATATGAAAAAGACAAAAAAAAAAATCGAAAAGAAAAAAATGAATGGTGGGAAAAGAGTAGTATCTTCTATCGACAGTAGTCATGTCTCCTTTGAACATAGCACAATTTTTTGAGTCCATTCATTAGAGGTTTCGGTTTAGTATGGCCTTAGGAATCTGAACTCATTACTCAGAGTTTACTCCTTCGACTGGTTATTCTTCTAATCCCTAGGGACAGTTTGTCGATGCCTCCTGTGTCACAAACTTTTGTCAATGTTCAATATTGAGTCTATGCTACCTGATTTATCCATCTGTCTCGTGATCTTGTTCAAAGGAAATACAAACCTGTGTCGGCCATTCCCCAGAATTATTGAATTTTCATGTCGGTCATCCCTTTATAAGTGAATCTCAAAATCACATAAAGTTTTTGTCCTACCTTGCACCCAAGGCCTACTTTCACCATTGGTAGGTGACCTTGAACCCAACAAATGAAATGTATTCATTGGTCATTGACTGGGTGGTTTCCCTTGTGTTCGACAACAAGAAATCTATTCACATATTGGGATTTGTGTAGTGTCTTGGATTCCATTAGACCCTATTGGTGGTTTCCTAACCTATGTCAAAAGTTTTCATTAATTATTGCTATTAAGAGGGTCTCTTTCTTGTACTACTTTCATCTAGTGTATGCGAGAGATAAGCATGGTCATTCGTTCGTGCATATCCTATTCTTTTGAGTTCTTCCTAATAATCAAGTGTTTCCTTGTACCTCACATTGTATGATGGGGATACCTTAATTCCCTCATTTCAATGGATCTCATTCCATCGACTTCATATCATATATTTTGGAATCGAGATCTGGAGTCATAAGAGTACCTAAAGGCTTGCAGTCATCATTGGCAGGTTCTCTCATCATCGATAGTTGGGAATACATTAATATCTCTTACTTGATAGATTATTCAAGTGTTTGACCTCAACACCTTTATTCACACTTGTTGAATTTACTCAGTACCTTGATCCCTACTTTTATCATTAGTGGGTTGTATCATGTTTGTTAATGGTATACCTCAATGATCAGTAATCAAATGAAGTCTCATTGTGTTCGACTTCAACTACTTTATTCACATGATACAGACTTGCACAATTGAAAAATAGTGTAGAATACCTCATACTCACAGTAGAAACACCTAATACCTATTGTTTTACTTTATCACACCAGCCCTATATGAATTCAGTTATCATGAAAGATCATATTGTACTTCATTGTATACAGATATCTTCAGTTGATTTTGAGACTGGAATCCACTGTGTTTTATTCGTTCCTATGACCACCTATGGCATATGTCTACTTTGTATTTCATATTCATGGCCATGAATAGTTATGTTCTATATACACATATGGATTTGCAGTGTACTTCATATTGGAATCCATGTGTACAAATTGAATATGTAGAGTAGTATTATTATGGGTGACTAGTTCCTTCGACTGGGTCCTCACTACTCCACTTCTGGGAATTGTAATGTATTTTGACCATCATGATTTCTCCTATGGCCTCACACATTAGGGGGAATCTATTATATAAATTTTTTACAAAACCTATGCATCATGATTTGGTGGCCTACCCTTTCCCTCTACAGACTCAATTTCCCCTTTTTGCTCAGCCAAAAGTCAAAAATTCAAAATTTTGTACATATATGTGGGCTACATTTATATAATGGAGAAACCAGTGTATACACTTAGTCCTGACATATGAAAGGCATCCCTTAGTACCTTAAGTCTAAACCCTCCTTATGTTCATCCCCAAATCTCTCTCTATCTTGTGAAGGAGGAGTTCAATTACTCCTAGAACTTGTGAGCTTTCCTTGTCGAGGATTGAAGTGGTGAAGGCCCGGGTGGAGGGAATTAGTTTCTTAGTTTCGACAAGTTTTTGATATAGGAGGTTGTCACCTATGTACTCTTGTTGATTATATTAATAGAAATACTATTTTCTCATCCAATTATATGTTGAAAATGTTTATATTATTTTCCATGGGTAAATTTTCTATACATGTTAATGGATTATGCTAGTTTATATGCTAATATTTCATACATTTTCCATATGCTTGTGTATCTTGGATGTTGAGGACAAGTTGTAGGTTTCATGCATTGGATTGTGAGCTCAATGGTGGTCTCCTATGAATGTCTGGAAGAGGTAGGATTCTATCCTTTCTTTTGTTGGCATTTCCATTTATCTAGCATACTTGAGATTTGATTTGAGTTATTGGTGTCATTTCATCTATTGTGGTCCTACCCCAAACCATAGATATTTATTCTTCGTAACAGTGCACAACAAAATATATGTGTTCTGAAGGGCTAAAGAGCGTAGTATATTTGTGACATTTATTTTATTGTTGTAATTTTATAAAAAGAAGTACACTCATAGAGAGAGACTCAACTTGGGTCTGGGCATGGTACCTTGAGGTTGTGTGTAGTTATTTCGGGCTTACTTGTAACAAATTTTGTTATAATTAATATCCACGCACAAGGAATTTTGAAGTAACATTGTCCAATATCAAGCTTGGGCTGTTACAAAGAATATCCTAGAGGCTGAATTTGAGATTGTGTGACGTGACCCAACTTGGGAGTCTGTGAATGTTACATTCTGGTATCAGAGTAATTGGTTCAACACTAGAATTGTATGGGCCAGATATTAGCATGAATAGACATGTGCATTAAGTATTGGTGTTGCGCAATGCAAAGTTTATTTTGCATGGAAACCACTTGTGTGTAGTATAGAGTTTTGATACACGCAAAAACAATGATGCATGGGTGTGCACCCTAGAGTTTGGATGTTAAAGAAACCATCCAAGGGAAAAGAAAAGAATGGATTCTAAAAAATTGTGTATAAATATCATAAAATTGTTGCATTAATTAATCTAACAAATCTTGTTGACTACACTTTTTACAGAATTAACAGCAATTAGTTCAGGATAGGATCTACATAGAGATTAAAAGCATGGAAGGTGCGTAGAGAACCTATAGGCATGATGAAGAAATGGAAAGGTTGTACGATGGTATGGGTGTTGAAGGTATAGAATCGAATGGACATAGAGAAGGATTAGAAGAGAGCATGGATGATCCAGGTGGATATTGATGGCCACCCACCTATTCCAACTGGCTCCTCTTGTCTATTTTTGGTTCAGCATGTTCTTTTGTACTTCTTTGTAATTGTTGGTTTTAAACTTCTGGGGTTATCTGAATCCCTACACATCTTCCAGGTGGATATTGGTGGCCTCTCACCTAATACAACTAGATTATTTTGTATTTTTGTTTGTGTCAACACATCTTGTTGTACTTCCAGGTTCGTTTTGGAGCCCTAAACACTATTTTTTTGGCTCGCCGCAGTCAAATTGTAGATGGAATCAGATTTTGATGGTGTAATGTGTATTTCTCTTAAATACCTTTCTAACAGGCTATCACGCACCTAAAAAGGAGGTCATATGCAAAAGTTACGACCCTGGGAAGTTGAGGTACCAACTTACCCATAGGGGCCTACATGAATTTTGGTGTTTCACCTCCTAGGGTTAGGTTTTTTGATCTCTAGGGTTTTTCAATTCATGAGTAATATCAAAAAGGCCTTTGGAGACTCATTGTAATCATTTTTCTCAAACAAATGCGCATAGAAGCCACATCTCTTCTCAGAGATAGCTACCACCATTTGAGCAAGTGTTTTAGTTCTGCAGTTTTACAGTTTCAACCTATTTCATTTATTCAATAGAAGATATTGTTCACTGGATATATATGTTGTTCTTCATATCTCTGTGTTTATTTTATTCAGTTTGTTAATCAGTTTGTTCCACTCCTAAATATGGATCAGTGGTATCAAAGCAGTCTTCTCTTAATTTATTTTTCTTCGTGCATGTTCCTGACAAGATCTAGGTACAAGAACTTGGGACTCAAACCAATTGATCCATTGCAAGATCGGTCACGTCGAGCCCAAAAAAAACCCATGGGGGACATAAAGAAAGATGATGGAGCAGGAGATCCTATTAAATATTTTCTCAAGGAATCCCTCACACAAAAAAGGATAGAAATGATGGACAACTTTGTGTAGATCCTTCAATAGCTGCCCACAGGAGAAGCATCTTCATCAAGAGGCTATGCAACCCCCTTCAAGGTACAGGTAAATTTTAATATTTCATTATTTGAAGGACTGATAGATGCATATGTTGTATATAAATGGTCAAATCTGCTTGAAGGGTATTTTTCGGTCCACAATTTTTTCGACAGGGAAAAGATTACTTTTGCACTCCTCAAGGTCGTCCCTCATGTTAAGGACTAGGGGGATACTTACTCTAAGAAAAGGGTCATAGAAGAATCTGCAATATTTGTGGTTTCACCTGTAGAGTACATTTTTATGCTTCCATTTTGCTCTATAAACCATACTTTTGCCTCTATATCCATCCATTTTGCCTTCATTTCATTCCATATTTTCCATGAAACATCCTATGCAAGGTATATTTTTCATTCTTTAGCTTAAGAATTGAGTTTTCTAAATTTTAGCATTAAAATTGAAAATTTATCAGAAATTACAGGATTTGACCAAATCCCGTAAAAGCTCTGTGGTTTGTATACTTGTAGGACACCTGGGCGAAATATAAGACTTGGTTCATGTTCCCTGATGTATAAGGATGGATAATGAGCTATCAGACTTGAAATCTGAGCCTTCCAGATGTCCGGTCAACGTTGGTCAAACAGGGCCACGTTAGCAGAAAATACCCTGTTTCAGCCTTAAATCTTGGACAGTTTTGGATTTTCGTGGGATTCGACCATATATTGTGGATCTGAAGGAGGCATTCGATCCTCATAGGATATTATGGATCTTATCATGATATCTAGGAGACTTATTAACATTTTTAGTTTTAAGACTCTTGTATAAATACTCTTAAGCCTAGACTAGTAAGACAATCTTGATGTGAATGAAGAAACTTTGGAATTTGCACTCTTGAATATCAGTTCTATGTTTTTTTCCTATGAATGCTTATGATATGATGATTTGTATGCTGCTGGAGCTCTTTCTTAGCTGAGTCAACTCAAGTGTACCAGTGAAGCATTGGAGGGCCCCCTTTTCCAAACTAGTACACTCTTTCTTTGTGTTCTTTTTCAAGTACATGTTTTAGATCAGATCTTGATGTAGATGAGTTTTATCTTGTTGTAGTTAGATAAATTTCATAGCTAATTCACATGCTTAATGTTTTATAGCCTTACTCATATTGTGAATGATTTCTTGAATGAGAATTCAATGTGTAGTTTGCCTTCAAGCATTAAGATAGTCATGAATGCTTTTTGAGTTATTTATGCTTTCAGTACTTTGATTTGATTTGATGATAGTTGTTAATGAA